>JZLH01S0039562.1:9691-19868 GCA_001188425.1 Eucidaris tribuloides
TTGCTGATTGGTTCTTTCCCCCAAAACGTGGATGTAGTACCTTTTGGAAAAGAACTAATATGGATGTAGTACCTTTTGGAAAGGAACTGATTTTTAAGTGCCATTTTTTAAAACTTTGCAATTAGAAATTCAGCAAGTTGTTAGTAGTAGCGTATAGAGTTACTGAAAATGAGTTCACTAATGCCAAAAAATCCATTTTGACCAAAAATGGATGTAGTACCTTTTGGAAACGAGCTCTTCATATATATTTTTTCATATTATTTTTGGTCAATACACAGGTTTTGAAGATGATATTGGTAGTCAACATGACCATATAATTTCTGATTCATGTTCCTGTTGACACATACCCTTTTCACTAATGTCTTCAGTCCCAGTCACCGACACTAATGTCTGTTACCCTAACAGACAAACATTTCTACAAATGGGACTGCAGAATTTGACCTCATACAAAAGCAATGGCAATCAAAAACTGCCAACAAATTGAGATAATAGAGCACGATGAATGTGTATGCTTATAGCACAAAATAGGTCAATGAACAGCACACACAGGGATCATGGTGAGATCATACTACCATACATGCACACTGAAACTACAATACAGTTGTATATGAACTGCATTGCACATGTGGATGTGAAGATCAGAGATATACAAAGATGAAAGGAAAGACAGAAGTCAGAAAAATATATTTTGATAGGAGAAAATTGTATTGTTGCATTTTGTTTTATTGCACTAAATATGATAAAATCATAATGGTTGACATCTCTGCCCAGTACAGAGAGCACCTCTGACCTCGACCATTGACCTTTTGACCTCAAAAGTGGAGTAGGCAAGTAGTTTTTTTCCGTCTCACCTTTGTCGGTGCTGTGTGGTAATGCTTCATTTGGCTCTTCCTCCTCCTCCCAGCTGCTATCCTCCTCCTCATCACTAGTGATATAGAACTCCTGACTTTCTGTCACTTCTCCTGGATTATAGGATTGAATCAACAACCAGAAGTATCATTGAAGGTGAGTAATGCCCCTACCATAATAGGATGTCCCCTTATAAAAATGAACCATGGTAATACCATGGCAATATTATGGTAGTACCATGGTATTGGCCATTTTACCATGGTACTATGGTATTATTATGGAACTACCATGGTATTGCCATGGTACTATCATGGTAATACTATGATAGTACCATGGTAATACCATAGTAAACTGGCCAGTACGATGGTACTACTATGGTATTAACAGGGTATTACCATGGTTCATTTCTATACGGGTTATGTGCTGTTACCACGGCAACACAGTTTCTGAAACATTCAAATGTGTCTTGCATATCTTCATCCAAAAACTAATTTGTGTGTTAAAATTCATGAGCACTGCTCGAAAAATGAGGAAATTATTCAATCAGCAATATTTCCCCCTGTTTATTGCTCCAATATGCCCTTGCCATGGCAACATGGTTTCTCACACATTCAAATGTGTCTTGCACATTTTCACCCTAAGTCCAATGTATGAACCAAATTTCAAGATCATAGCTTGAAAAATGTGTCTTGCAAATCTTAACCCTAAGACATATGTGTGTGTGGCAAATTTCATGAGCATTGTTTGAAGAAAGTGTTGTGCACATCTTCACCCCAATACCAATTTGTATGCCAAATTTCATAAGCATTGCTTGAAAAAAGAAGGAAGTAATTTGATCCGCAAGAACTCTAAAGGACCAACAACCAAACTGACCATGTACCGATTCCTATATACCCCATTCAAACTTTGTTCGGCGGGGTATACATAAAAGTGAAACATGACACCTGTACAATTCATACATATGCCTCCACCCTATCTTGCCCAATGGCCCCAGCATATTCTGCGGTATACTTTATAAAAATGCCTGCGTGAGTGTAAAAATGGACCTTTAACAGTTCACCTTTTGATATCTCAATGTAATCAGTGCATTGTTCATGTCACAGAATGTGAAAGTATAACCTACATTTTACAAGGGAAGTATCTGTGACCTTTAACCTTGTGATCTCAAAAGGCTACTTTCAACTTCCTTCTCACCTTTCTCGGTGCTGTTTTGTAATGCTCCAGATGTCTCGTCCTCACTGCTACTGTCCGCCTGGAATGAATCACCTCCATCTTCATCATCACTGCTGCTATCCGACTCTTGCTCACTGCCCGACTTTTCTGCAAGCCCTTCTGGACAATAGGATGATTTATGAAAAGAAAATAAATTCTAACATTGCGCAGTTAAAGCCCAAGCATATTTTGGTCGATCAGACTAATTTTTCGTCAATCAATCACAAAGTACTCTACTTTGTCACCCAGACATCAGAAAACAATATCCAACCCACTGAAAACGTGATGATTTACATAATCAGAAAACATGAAGCAGTACATTTTACATTTTGAGTAATTTATCCCAAAATGGAAGAGTTTCAGATCGAATAATTTCCAGGGCATATATAGATCATGTAGTCTATAGATCTGAAAAACATAATTGCAATGAATTTCACTTTTCTTCATTGAAAAAATACCAGAACTAAATTTGGGTTTTAATGGCCCTCCTTAGCCATTTCTATGGGAAGGAAATGTTTTCAAGCGGCCTTGGCTTTGGAGCTTGTGGCCTCAGCGCAACACTGCTACATAGTACAAGGAATACCTGTGACCTTTGACCTTCTTTCAATTCCCTTCTCACCTTTGTCAGTGCTGTGTGGTAACGTTCCATTTGGCTCCTCCTCCTCCTCCCAGCTGCTATCCTCCTCCTCCTCCTCCTCCTCACTGCTGATATCCAAATCTTGTCCACTGCTTTCCTCGGGATGGCTCCCTAAATGCAAAGTTTTCATTTTCTTTACTGGTTGCGAATTCTCGGGTTGCATTTCCTTCCTTTTCAACTTTAAGAGGGTAAAATGAGCAGGTCTTGGAGTCCCGGGGGGCCTCCCCTATTGCATTAGACTCGGGCTGATGGATCGACGGGTCTCTTGGCACAGCCTGCTCATCTGTGTTTGCAGCAGACTGAGACAGCACTGTACTGAACAAAGCCACGGGTACAGGCGGAGCTTGCGGAGCTTGCGGAGCTGTAGCTGTATCTTGATTCTCCGTCGTTGGTAGAGTTCTGGGTGAGTTAGGGACAAGGCCACTGGGTACTGGTCTCTGTAAAATTGTGGGGGAAGTGGCCATCACTCCACTTACGCTGGCAGTATGTGTAGGTGCGGACCTGCTTGTGTCCAGAGAAGTACTCAATGGCAAAGTTGTAGTAACAGCTGAAGGCACAATCTCTGGATCTCGAACAGTTGCGGGTTCTTCATGGTTGATATTTGTTTTCTCTGCATTTAAACTTTGCACATTACTGATCTGTATGTTAAGTCCAGGAGCACGGGCAACATTTCTATTCAAGTTTGCACGATCTGTGTCGTTTTGAGTAACAGTTTGCGTAGAAGCCGTTTCTTCACTGATGGAAGTTTGACTTGGGACAGAGTGGGTCGAATTGGAGTAGACTGGTTGACCACGTGATTGTAAGGGTCTGTCCGGATGACGGCTTGTTGGAGATTCTGCTTCGTCACTCACTGCTGCTGAAGACCCTCCTGGAGGTGTCTGAAAGAGGTTGGTTATGTACCTTCCTGTCAGGATGCTTGCCTCGTTATCCAAGTACTGGCAACACATTTTCCACTCCTGCACCTGCTGTCTGTCAGGAATAGGAAACACTTTGAAATAGGCTTCTCTCATGGCATCCATCTTGTGTTTGCCTAGCTTCCGGAAGCCATTTGTGCCACTCACATTGGTAAAGACCCTCTCCGTATCGCTGAGTACATACTGTGCCAACGCGCTCATGACCGAGCCTCGGTTATGCCCAGGATCATACCTCAACTCGTAGATAAGATTGTCGGGAACAGCTGCCCTTTTCTGGCGAAGACTTCGACAAGACTGGTCGATGAAGTTGCAGCACTTCTGCCACTGCTTGTCTTTCTCAGAATCAAGAACCTGACAAACCTTGAAGAAGGCCCTCTTCAACATATTCAGTTTCATTGTGTTGAACATGCTGCAACCATCTGCTCCCCTCGTACTACACAGCAACCTCTCCTCTGTACTGAACGTGTATTCCAGGAGGATTTGAGCGACTGCTTCCGGATTGGACTTGGTATGCTTACGCAGCATACAGATGAGTGAATTAGGTACATCATGGGGTAAATTCACCAGATCAAAATTGACAGGAGGAGATGTTGCATTCCCAATACCCGCCATACTGCTCTTTTACCTGTCGACAATCAGTACTGGAAAATCTGAAAGGAATTCAAAAGTAAAATCAGACACATCGTCGGTTGTCCTGCAGAAAGGCCCTAGCATATGTTCCTGGCAATAAATTTTCTCAAGTTTGAGAAATATTGCCTTATTTGATATTTGCACCAAACAGACTGGCAGAAGGATATAAAAATATCACATGACCTTGATTTCATGTTATAAGAGCCAAAGGTTTTTAAGTTAGAGGCAATAAAAGCTTAAGGCCCTTCTGCCGGGAACATTTGCTAGGGCCCTTCTGCCGGACAACCGACGACATATGAAATACTTTTTTACCATTCTAGAGCAAGTAGGAATATGATATCAGTAAATACCTGACAGTCTCATAATGGTCATAACCAGAACATATGAAAATGACAGTGCGACTTTTATTACCTGTAAGTATATTGACCCTTTCTCTATTGACAAATGGTATACTTTCCTTACCTCTTCCCTTTTCTGACTATAGAATGAGTTAACTTTTGACTGGAATGCAATATAATGTGACATATAGGGACAGTGATTTTCCGTTTCAAAAAATGCCCTTTTCCGTTTCAGAAATCTTAAATTCCGTTTCAACATGCTTGAAAAACGGAAATTCCGTTTCCCCATAGACTTTGTATACATGAAAAAGTTACAATTCCGTTTACATAGAAATCAATACAAATTACGCATTTTGTCACACAAAATCATGCATACGTATAAGGCTGTTGACAAAATCCGTTTTAGCGTTTAAACTTAATTTTGGTTGCTTACGTTTAGAGATTTTGATTATTCCACTTTTCTAACTTTCCCCGACTTTCTTGTACATTTTCTATCCACATCGCGTCAACGATGATCACGCTTGCTTAGTCCCACATAACAATCGCACTTTGATCAGTACTGCAGCCGACTGTATGTTGTGCATCAGCGAGACTGGTAATCTGTTTGCGTGCATTCCCTGTGAATGATGCACACAACCACACTGCCCGGTAAATGGTCGCAGTCTAAAGACTGGTTATCCCACCGCAAAGGTATTGTGCACTATCGTATGCGCAAAATATGACACCATTCTTTGGCCGGCCCGGTACTGTGTATAGACCAAAGATCGTAGAGCGCTAGCGCTGCGAAGCCGCTAGCGGCGCTATACCGTCTTTGGTATAGAAGGCCGGCCCGGTACTGTGTATAGGGCAGAAAAAACACGTTTGTCAGTGTTTGTAGAACAATCGAAGATGAATTTATTTTGGAATACAGTTCGCAAAATCTTGTCATCAAAGTGATTGTGTGGTGAGTTTGTTGTGTATAATTTGATGATTGAGGACATAGTTTGTGTTGAATGTTGATCATGGTTGTTCTTGTGTTTGTTGGTTTTGTGATCTGTGATGTTTTCTGCTCGTGTATTCTTGCTGTGTGTTCGTTTTCGTATGTCATCTACTACGTGGTATGTCGATGCACTGTGCAATCGGCCTGGTTGGTTATGGTGTTCAAGTTTTTTTCAACTGTTTCGTTGTCGTTTCAGAGCAATTTGTTTGGTCAATTTCTTGTAATTTCTGTTACAAATTTTGAGGTTTTTCCCTTCGAAATGTGAACATTTTGAGGAAAAATATGTTTTCCGTGATTTTCCGTTTGAAAAGCCACTTTCCGTTTCGAAAGGCTGTTTCCGTGAATTCCGTCCGTTTTCCGCGATCGCGGAAAATCACTGTCCCTAGACATATGATGCACCACACACTAGCCCGGAGTACCATTGTACCCCGGGGTATCACGCTATGTACCGCCCTCTTGTGTCCGTTAGAAGTACAGTTGAAAAGTAAAGGTGCAGGTGTTGCACTGGTGCACAACAGACAGACATAAACAGACCAAAAATAGATGGAAATGACTTTGAAAGTGTTATTTATTAGGCCTTTTGTGGTGAATAATACCACTTTAACACAACATTTTCCCAAAAAGAGCTTTTCAACATAGAAAAGCACACTAGAAATCAACTCATAGACGATCTGGTAATCCAGGGTACAGCAATGAAAAAATAAATAAAAAAATCAACAAAATGGCGGATTTCTATAAATTGGTACCCCACATGGATACAATATGCCCATTAACGATCAAAGCTAAAATATTTCCTTTTACTTTCAGCATTAGATTTTCGATTTTAAGTTGTTTTACTTACAAAATTATTGAAAACAGAAAAATTATTTCATTCCTTCACTTCAAATTATCATTGGAAATCTCTGCATACTTGGACATCAAAATTGTATTCAGATCTAAAGTAAATTTTTTCTAACATTACTATCACAATTACAATCGTATTGAAAGTTATGTGCACATGAAACTGCCGATTGATACTTTATCTTATTTTTATCCTTGCAATACCTCAAAAAACTGGATACGATAATAAAAACTAGATTATGTTCTTATTCACTTGTAATGTTTTTGCAAACAAATTCCTAAACTGCAGGATGTGTTCATGTAAGTGCTGAGTAACTTGTTTGATGCAGAGGTACTCACCTTTTTGTGATAGCTTCACATGTTTGCTTTCACATTTTGAAGATCCTTTGTTGACGATATTTGCAGCATTTTTCCAACATTTCATTTTCAGAGCATTCTTCCCACTCCTGCCTCATGTGCATGTCTGTATTTTAAGGAATAAGATGTAAAAAAATAATTCTGTCACGAGTCAAAATGTTCTTTAACCATCTTGTTTCTCCTCATTAAAGGGAAACGGCAAGTTTGGAAGTAGTCATCAGTTAAAGACACAATGCTCCCAGAATCAAGTAAACTGTTCAAAGTTTCTGCTGTGAAAATTACATTGTCATACATGTCATCTTTGTTGTAAAATTATCAAAAGAGAATGCTGTGATGGTGAAATCTTTAGTGTAATTTTCTATGAAAAAAAGGAATTATATCCATCATCAATTGTGTGCCAGTCTGAACCTCCGACCCAGCTGCTTTTCGTTGTCGAGTTTCGTCACGGTCTGAGGTGAGGAGACGTTCCGTTGCCGCCAGCTTGCACCCGTCCAGCGTCCAGAGTGGCGTTTTCGCGAGAAAACCCAATTACGATTTATTGTAGTGACGAGTATTTCAATGCGCACTAGTAAGTAGTAACAGGGTAGCATAGGATTTAGTTACCCGCATTAGAGGGGGGGGGGGGCACTCGACTTACAATGTGATACTTATGTGCCACACCAAAGTCGAAAATCGGGGCCTCTGGAACTGGCTTGAGCAAGAAATTGGGGTCTCCGGAACTGGAACTAAGGCTTCAGAAAACCTCAAAATGCTATGCTCCGGAACTGCACCGCGGAGAAGTCCCGCCGCGCCAAAGGCGCGCTGTGCTGAAAGGGCAATGCTCTGGCCCGGCCGTGCCAAGCAAAAAATCAGAAGCGAAACAGCAAATTTGGGGGTCTCTGGAACTAAAAAAATCAAAAATTTTCTCTGACTTCTTGAAATTGTGATGCCTGGAACTGAAATTGGCGAGCTGAAATGGCGGTCTCAACCCCCGCAGGCATAGTATCACACCAATATATACTAAGTGCCCCCCCCGCCCCCCCCCCCCGGGCCTGTCACCAAGCCTTACGCCTTTGTGATATTTTTATTTTTTTGATTTGCATGATTTGAGAGGAATTGCAAATGGAAGTTCAGTGACCATATCGAGGTTCTGTAAATTACTCTCTTTTTTTGATGTCATTCTAATCTTCAGTCCACGTGTGACATAGTGAATTCTGAATTTCTCGTCTTGTGAAGTGTGCGATTTGATTACATTCTTGACCTTTATTTTCAAACAGTCAAAACATTCACACAGTGACACCACTGATCATACGTGGACACCAACAATTTAAGGCAAACCTCCAAAACAAATTTGTCAACGTTTTGTCCTCCATTACCGAGGACCGAATCCTCGACTTTGGTTTCACGGACCAGCACCGCCTACCGCATCCCCGTATACGTGGGTAACAAATATGTTACCCCCACGTAAAACTGTGTCCTACGTGGGAGTAGGGTGAATTTCTCAGGCGAAGCATTTAATTTTATTTAAAATTTCTTTACCACAATTAGTAATTACTTTACACATGTTATTATTCACCTTTGTTCCCTTAACATATTGTGGAACAACTTTCTGTGCCTCTTCTTTTTTCGGCGTAATGTTTGGTCGCTTCCTTTCTTCCCCAGTACCTTCGTAACACATTCGACCCAGATCCATAACAACCTGTCAGACAAGTAGTCCTTTTACCAGGTTAGTACTATCCTCTTGTGACAATACAGGCACTCTTAAACGCAATGGGAAATTAGTGAACAACACTTCACAACCCAGACTATTTGAGTTCTGAAAACAAAGACTAGCCCAATTTGATACACAGATTCATAGTGTCCAACAACATTTTATTTTAATTGTATTTTGCCATTAAATAAAAGAGCTAATTATACGTAACAAAATTATAATTCGATGTAAAGTAATATTTTTACTTCAGAAATTTATGTTACAAATGATTTTTAATCGTAAAAAATTGTGTTATTTCCGAAAGAAAAATAGAAGTCCAGACGATTGAAACCGGCCTGCTGGCAGTTTTTCATTCGGGCTGGTACGAATGTCAAAATATGTGGCTACCGCCGGGTATGTACCATGACATCGATGATGGGTTGCAACATTCGAGGTAAACAATTTTGAACACCTTCACTAACACGAGGGCGCTGAAGAAAAAACCCCGAAAATTCGGGTTTGAGATAGGGGTAAGTAAATTCTTTCATATTGTTATTGTTCTTACTATGCGTAGATGAATGTAGTGAAATTTTTATTTGCCAAACAGGGCAATGTTAGGCGCAATAAGGGCTCAGTTTTTTTCTGCGTTGGCGTGGATGAGTTGTCCTTGCCTGCGTGCCCTACCGTGCTACTCCATTACTCACACCAAGCCATGTTGTTCAGTGTTATTCGTGCATTGCACACATTATAACCATACACAACCGACGCTCGCTTGCTTCTCTAGGCCAGGCACCGTACCCAAACACGTCTCAACTGCGGCCTTCAAGTCACACCATGCACACACTCGACTCGGCTCCGTGACCGTGGCCGTGCTGTGCATGTGCCCGTGACTCCACGCGCGCACGAGCCACGCGAGTTTGGCCCCTGGCCTCGTCAGCCACAATTCCAGAACCCAGAAGTTCAGCTCAATCTTTGTCAAGCCCGGGGATCACACATATTTATAATGGTCGTCATATCCCTAATATACATCTGAGTTTCATTTCTAGGCCTGGCACTTCACTTTTTACATCATTTTCAAATCGTAGTGGAACAGTTGAACTTACCATTCACGGGCACCTTGACTTCAGCCAACTGCGCTGTTTTTTTTTTACGCGTTCTTGATCTTCTTCAGAATCTGACCCATTTCGGAATGTGGTGGGCGCCGATTGGGAATTTCGATAAAGCGTGGCCGAAATATTTGCGCCCTTACCCCCCCCCCACCCCCCCACCCCCCCCCACCACCACCAAAAAAAGAGTAGAGGGGGAGGTGTATGTGCAGGCCTTCGCAATATTTTTGCGTGCTATACCTAGTAATGTTGTATTTGCATATATTTCTGCCCGGTATTTCTGACTGCTGATTGGGTGTTTGGTGCTCAAAGAGATTGGAAATCACTATGATAAAACCATTAAACATAGCATAAAAATACTATTAATTGCCAATTTTTCGGCGCGCTTCTGTATCAGAAACTTGCGCGCGGAGCGCGCCGTAAATTTTTGACATATTTTTCATGTTTGGCCTACATACTTGAGGTAGAAACTTTGTTTTGCTTGAGAATTTTATCTGGTACAAAAATTTCTGCACTTCTGTAACTTGGGTTGGTCATTTTGTGGTCCACTTTTAATAAATACGCATCCCTCATCAGAAATCCTGGCTAAGGGCCTACAACTTACACAGATTTATCTCGATACCACAGGTATTTATCGCTGAGAGGT
>JZLH01S0039580.1:17429-32824 GCA_001188425.1 Eucidaris tribuloides
TTTATTGAAGTAGGTATGTAATAATAAGTATCCACAAATATGTGTGCATGTATTGATACATGTTTTTTTCCCATATCACACAAAATTGTAATCCGAATGTTTTGGATATAGTAATGTAAAACTGACTACTTTCTTGAGTGACTTCATGAAAGGGTAGACAGTCCCTCGTTGCATTAACAAATTGTATTACTTTAAAGAAAAATTGTTAACTGTCATCACATTTTTATATTATTGACACATATGGGCGGGCGGGGTGGTTACAAATTTGCTACCATGCCGCTGTATCGCACCAGCAATGTGTTAAAGGCAGGCCGTGTCTCTTGCACACTAACATTGTGCAAAAAGCACTGGTATATGTAGAAGTAAATCTCATTGAGACCTTTAGAAGTGTAGGAGCCTAGAAACGCCGTATTGAGTGGAATTATAAGTAAATGTTTGACTCGTTTTGATTTTTGCGTCATACAGTTTCTAAAAATTATCTACAGGCTGGACTTTAGTCTTTTTTAGGCAGTGCATGTTAGGTCTCTGTTTACCTCCATGGTGGCTAATACACTCTGTACTGTACACGCAGATCACCTTGCATTCCTTTCACTGCTGTTGATTGCATTCAGCACAACTGCTCTAGGTATTACTATATTATGTAAGTACCTGTAATCAACCTGATATACCCATGGACTTACTGTAGGTCCATGAATAAGTGAGATATGGAACAATTGTGCCTATCGAAATACACTTACTGATTTACGCTGATATTTCGCGGTGGTTTTATTTTCATGAATTTCGCGACTTAGCTGAACGCTGAAAATTTCACTTACTGATATTTCTGTACAAAGTGAATGTAAATACAATCAAATCATGAAATAACACTCCTGCGAATTCCCATCTTGAAGCAAAATCGCCGAAAATATCTGGACGCGAAATAGTATGGCGTATACAGTATTGCGTTTCTTGCTGCATTTTTAAAAATTTTAGGGCGATTTTTTGATATTCAATTTCACAGGCAGTACTTTTTAATATGCCAACGGGCATGATAATGTTTTATTGTGTTATGGAGGGTTGCAAATAAGATATTCCCTACTTAAGAGATTTAGCATTTCCTGATAATCTTATGTTATTTTAAAGCGTGGGTAGATCGAATAATCAGTTTGAATTGAAAATAACATATTGGAGCTTGTCGCATTTTTATATGACTGATTTCCAATTTTGTTTTGGGAATGGTTGTATTTGAAATGTTGTCTTCATATTTTGATTCAGATTCCTTGTATTTTCTCCCCAAGAAGATCTGAAATGTTTGTGAGAGCATTACTGTAACAATGTAATATCTAACCACAACCATGAATAGAGCTGCTTTCATTAACTTAGAAGATGCGTCAGTGGTAGAGGCATTCGCCTCTAACTAGGCATTGGGAGTTCCAACTCGTGGGTTGGGTCATAACAAATTGTACCAAAATAAAAAATGGTACTACTGCCTTTAGCTGGTGCTGTGGATATAGGATGGTGTATGGAGTTAAACACATGGGACTACATTACCAGAGGACTTACTCCCACTGTAGTTAGAACTGTCTTTTGCAGCATGTAGCTCGGGTTACTGAAACAGAGCATGGACTGCCGATGTTCCACTGTTAGAGAAGGAGGGCTTGAACTTTGGACTTCCTTATTCTTTGATATGCTAATCATTCACACGGTGGTGTGACAGACGTGTGCTGATATGGACATTCAGCGAAGCCTTTCCCAGAGTGCAAAGTTCAGCACAGTCCATGAGGGGGAAACACACTCCAACATCTTCTGTGCATGGCATTTGACCATGAAAATGGAAAAGATCTTCTCAGGTGGTAATGACGCGGTGCTGGTGCATGAATACAAGAGGTATGACAGCATTAGGGAAATACAAGGTGCTGAGGGCGATATTAGCCCCCAATTGACAAATCGGCCCCTAACATCACCAAAATAGACCTCAATTATCCTTATAGTGTCAATGGATAATATACTGCATCACTTAAATCATAGCTTAAAATAGCCCCCAAATAAATATTTTTTCCTGCCCTGAGGTAATAGTAAGCAATAGAATGCCCACATTGATAATGAATGGAAATTAGATCTTTCTGAATTGGCATCCAAAGCGTCCTCTAACCTTGAACATTCTAACATGAACAGAGAATCTGATACATATGTATACTGTTGGCAAAATTCACTGAACAATTAAATACTATGTGAGGTAAACAAATTAATATCCTGTCAATATTAACTTTCAAGTAATTAATTATGATATTTGTAGGACAACATATCAACCATCATGCACAAAACAGGATAAATTGTGTATTTCAATCCAAAATCTTGTCTTGTGGTAACAATTAATTCTGTGTTACTCCTGCCATGTGTACGGCTGTTGGCTTGAAGCAATCCATACTCGACCAGTGATCATAGATACTTCTATGGCGTTTTACAATTACTGAATGAATTTGTCCACGGATACATTGTACAGTACACATATTTTGAAGTGCATTTCCTTGTATGACAAAATATTTTGAATGTTTACGCTGCTTGTCTATCTTCATTTCCCATGGTATACAATTTTTACCAACTGAAAATACTGCCTTTGTTTTTACAGATAGGTAAATTAAATGAAAAATAACACCCTGTGCGCAATGTTATGAAGTGCCACACACAAAAAAGATTGGTTATAGTGAAAAATGTAATGGGCCTTATTAGTGGAGCAGATAAAGTGTATTATGAAGCCATATCGTTCAGTTTGATGATACAAGCCTGGAAATATTTTGGTTGCAATATAGGTCAAGGATCACCTCTTTCAAAAAAAACCCTGGCCACGAAAAAAAAGCCAAACATGCGGCCAGGTGACAATATAATTATCGAGGTATTTGCCAAGTTTTTGCTTGATGTGGTCAATAATTGAGTATATTTCATTTTGATTTGGTGGTAGATGTCTACATGGGGAGCAAAAGGTCTACCAAAAGGTCAAAAGCAGTTCATTGGCAGGGGTCATGACCTGTTAAGTCAATGTCAGGTTTTTTTTGAGCAAGCTTTTTCTATCGTGTTGCTTCCAATTGCACAAAATGTGATCAAATTTAGGTGGTAGATTGTTCTCAAGGGGACGCTTCAGGTTACCAAAAGTTCAAAGGGTCACCTTGGGGTCAATGATCTTTTTGAGCCGAATGTGACGTTTTTGACCAAGTTTCGTATCGGCTACAGCCCGATAGTCGCTGGGTCCCGTTTTAGTCGCGTTCCGATGAGTCGCGGGTTCCGTTACTCGCGGGTCCAATGAGTCCGCGGGTCGTATGGATCGGAATATAGGTGAAATCAAATTGTATCTGAGAGGTCACAAGGGTCAATTGATACGAACCCATGGGGTTTCTTTAACAATCAAACCAAAGGGAAATTGCCCCCTGAACTACTTTCAAGGGAAAATATTTATCCCCATAAATTTTTATCGACCATGGCCGAGATACGTTATTTGCAGTCGAAAGTTATGAAACTATTGGCGAGATATCTGGATTCTCGGCCTGCCTCTGTACACTTCATATTCAATATCTTTCTTTGCTGTAAGTTTTGGTGTATTTGTCTTGTGGGTTTATTTTAATGGTTAGGATTTATGCTGTCTCGTAACTAAATATTAACCCTGTTTAGGGCCTATATATTTTTATATAGGAAATATACAAAAGTCTCGAGCAGCAATTCAGAAATTTTACAAAGTTCTCAAGTGCATTAAGACAATTTTAAGCAACATTTGAATCTCTGAACAGGAATAAGTATACATCGCTTAATAAATAATGCCCTCGAGCGCGAAGCGCGAAGCTGAAATTTTTTGATCTACTAACCCTAACCCTAACCCTAACCTAGTCCGATCTGTCCGGGCTGGACCAATTACGCGTACGCAGGGGGTGTTCGCGCGGGTTTGAAACACCCCCCTTTTGCTAAAGGGGGGTTATTAAACGACCCCTGAAACACTCCCCTTTTTTACCCAAATCACCCCCCTTTCTTCACAATATCACCCCCCTTTTTCGTAAAAAGAGGTGTGGTTTGAAGGAGCAGAAATATTGATTTTGTAGGAGCATTTAGGGAAAACAGAAGTTCGATAACACCCCCCACCCCCCCCTCCCCCCCCGCTGAGCGAATTTTCTGGACTGGCGTGCACCGGGAAAAATTGTGACCATTTGATTTTGGCGGAAAACAATGTTTTTTCGTGTGATACACACGGCGGTGTGTGTGTGCTGTGTGTTGTGTGTGGTGCGTGAATGCCTGTGTATGTTTGAATGTTTGTGCGGTGTGCTGAGATCGTGATGCTTTGTGTGTTTGTGTGTTGTGTGTGCTGGCGTGGCATGTATGTGTGTATGTGTTGTGTGTCTGTGTGTCTGTGTGGTTATTGGCAGATCTGTCGGTGCTGTGTTGTTGCATGTGTAGGCTTCTTTGAGGCTCCCACTTGATTAATTGCTGCACTTGTAATTTACAGTCAGGAAATTTCGCGTTCCAAAAGGTACTACATCCGATTCGGTTCCAAAGGTATACATCCACCATAAATAAAAATTTGATTAAATTATTATAAAATAAATCCTTGGACCTAGATTTTTTGATAAGAGTGGTGTTCTTTTGTATCATACAGTAGTACAATCCAGGGAAAATATTTTTGGAAAGTGAGATTGCTAAATATGTTCATATTAAATATCACATTTTTCTCAGACTTGAGTTTATGGAGTTAGTACCTTTTGGACCGAACTCTTCATTTATTCCAAAGGAGGAAAAACAAATTACCTTAATTTGACATTGATTTTTCGATTCGGAACTAGAAAGGGCATTCTGCAGGTATTCAAGATTGGGGAATGGGATTTAATCATGTACGTTAATTGCTTCAGTGTTAAATCTTGATTTATTTTTTTTCATGTAGATGCGACAATAAATTTTGTCAAGGGTGGAAGAATGTAAGATTACTTGGGTGGGTGGGGGGGCGGGGGGGGGGGAATGATTGCTTTTAATACAGCTGTATCAAAAAAAAGTAGGACACTTAGAAAAATTTTTATAAAAAATTGTTTTCGTGATTTTGAAGATTTTTGATATGAATTATTTACCTTGGGGCCTAAGCTATCTGATGACACTATTGGTATTGAAGTCTTTCCGCTGACTGTAGTGAGCACAACCCGCTTTGTGCAATCGGTCAAGTCATTTGCGCCACAGAATTGTATTATTATAGTCAATGTTAGTGCCTTACGGGACCGGTGCTGCAGAGCTCTCAACTTGCATAATGCACCAATGGGATTTGAATTCCTCAGCATGCTCACGGAGAAGCTAAATATCAAATTTTGTGATTAAAAAAAAGACAAAAATGAAGCACTGATTCAGAATACCCCCATAAAAGAGGGAAATGTCACGTTTGCAGATGAACAGTGACTTTTAAAAAAAAGTGCATTTCTTCTTTTTCAGGGGTTGGGGTGTTAGGTAATGATCTGAATTATTGCTTCATTTTGTCGTTCTTTGTCACCAGATTGATATAAGCTCTTCTCTGAGTATGCTGAGGATTTAGAATTAGCAAAAAATGAAGCCAATGATCACGATACAACCCACCCTACCTTCAAAAACAAGAAAACTGCCATTTTTCTTCTCAGTGCGACAGTTTCATCTTGCAACATTAGACATTTTCCTTTTTATGGGGCTACTTCTGAATCATTGCTTCATTTTGTCTGTTTTTGCCACAAAATTGATATTACATCTTCTCTGAGCATGTGAGGATTCAATCCTTGTGCCACATCAGGTGAAGAGCTTCTGCAGCACTGCGTCCTGTGAGGCCATTAAACATTGACTATAGAAACAATTCTGTGCCGCAATGCATTTTTTGGCCTATTGGACAAGTGGCCTGTGCTACTCAATGGTGCAAAATACTTTCAATCTTACCAATAGTGTCATTCAGATAGCTATAGGTCCAGGATAAAATATGTATATTCAAAAAATAATCTCTAGATCATTGGAAATATTTGCGTAATAATTTTTTTCTGAGTGTCTACTTTTTTTTTGATACACGCACTGTATATTTTTGGTCCGACTAGGACTCCTGAGACTATACATTTTATTCAGCTCTGATGTTTAGATGTCATTTTGAAAGAGTTTGTAAGAGATATTAAGAGATTATTTCGGGGGCGAAATACTGTTACCTTGATTCAGTTTTAATTTTAACTTGCTTGAATAAAGGGTTAACACAAAATAATGCCTGTACTTTCTGAATCATTGTGGCCCAAAAACATAGAAGTGGTTGGATCAACAAACATCTCGCACAATCGATTGACGAATATGCTGTTAGTTGCATGGACATTGGTATTTCTGGCGGCCATCTTAGAAAAAGGCAGCCATATCCGATTTTTTTTTTTTTTAGTATTCAATGTCGGCAAGGGATAAAAGGTCTAAAAAAATCTTAACATTTAAACTGAGAAACACACGTACTGGTTTGATGATGAAAATCTTTGCATCAAATTTCACATTCAATATTTTCAAACTGGAGGGTAATTACATTTTGCATTGATAATCGTGGGACTATTCACTTCGATATGAATTAAAAGTCGAGACATTGGCAGTTTGAGTCCGACAGAGTAAGCTCCGATGCTGCGAGTGTGTAAGGCAACCAATTAACATAGTCCCACCATATAGATATTCTGTCGTAAGTACTTTGTCAGCAATGGGATTTGTGTAACAGTTATGTCCAAAACGGAGTGTTCTGTTGTTTTCAACTACTCTCTCCTGTACTATAGTGACATTTTTAGAATACCATCTGTTCATAGAAGGTTTGAAAGCAGTTGATATAAAAATGTTGTTGTTCTGCAAGTAATCAACCAGTACTGTGTATTCTCTTTAACTCAGTTTTGACCCACATTCAACAAAAGCTTGGCAAATATTTTATAATGATGTGGTCATCTGGCAACCATCTTGGAAAATGACTGCCATCTTGGATTTTTTTTGTGGCCAGGATCTTTTTTTTTTATGGGACATAATAGAAACTTGCTTAAAAACTTTATATTGGGCTCAAAAAGGTCGTTGACCCCTGCCAATGACCTTTGACGTTTCGGTGATATTAGCTCTCTATGAGACATCTACTACCCAAGTTTAGTCACAATTGTGCAAATGGGGGCAAAGTTATGGGACATAATTAAAACTTGCCCTCCAAAATAACATTGGGCTCAAAAAGGTCGTTGACCCCTGCCAGTGACCTTTGACCTTTTGGTGACACGCAGCCTCAAATGAGACAGCGACCACCCAAGTTTGGCCACAGTTGTGCAAATGGGAGCGAAAGTTATGGGACATAATAGAAACTTACCCCCAAATTAACATTTCTCTAAAAAGGTCGTTGACTCCTGCCAGTGACCTTTGACCTTTCGGTGACCTTTAACTTCATATGAGACATATACCACCCACGTTTGGTCACAATTGTGCAAATGAGAGCAAAGTTATGGGCTATAATAGAAACTTGCTCAAAAAAGTTAACATTGGGCTCAGAAAGGTCATTGACCCCTGCCTCTGACCTTTTGACCTTTATTTGACTTTCAGCTTCCTATGAGTCTTCTTTCACTCAAGTTCAAAGTTGAAATTTTACTCAATTTTGACACATCCAACAAAAGACCTGGCAATTATCTCATAATGATGTCATCTGGCAGCCATCTTGGAAAATGGCCGCCATTTTGGATTTTTTTTCGTGGCCAGGATCTTTTTCTGAAAGAGCGACCTTAACTCTACATTTGTGCCAAATTTCATGCTTGTATCATCAACTGAACGATTCTTAGGGTTATCTGCTCCACTAATTACTGTGATTGAGTGCTAGTGTACACAACAGTCTGTGTATGTACAGAAGATCCTGACACAGTTTCTGACTTCTAAAACCATTGATGAAAAGGGGTGGGAAGGGGGGTGGGGGGCTACATCAGCCTTATACTAGCAATAAGATGTTAGGATCTTGAGTTGTGTACAACTTTTTCCCACCAAAACCTCTGCTTGTGCCGAAGAACACAATGGTTTTAAAGCTCAATCATGATTTTTCTGTGCCTGGGATGAAGTTCTGTTAATTCCATTTGTCAGTAATTTCCATACTCAAGAAATTGGTCTCAGAATGTAAATGTTAATTACATAGATTAATTATCAATAGATTAAAGACATTAGAAAAATATCATCAGATAATATTTTAGGGCATTAATTGGCAGATATTGCTATCAACAACATATCTAAATTTAATGGTGTTTCCATTGCATAAATGAACAGTTTTGTAATTCACTGTTTTTATGTTTTAATGTTCATAGGGGTGATACCGTAGATGTCTTTCTTCATGAAGATGCTGTTTATGGACTTTCAGTTGATCCACGGAATGAGAACATCTATGCAAGTGCCTGCGCCGATGGGAGAGTCCTCCTTTGGGATATAAGAGCTCCAAGTACCCATGGTATGAAAAGTCGGACAATAACCTGCAGTCCTGCACCGTCTGTGTTTTCACAATTTTATACCTGAGGCATCAGTATTCTTTGTTTTTCTGAATGTAACATGCCAAATTGAACTTGCTTTCTAGTCTGCAGACAAAGTTCCTTTTTTATACTTAGACAAACTTCGATAGCAACTTGAGCCATACCTAATGTAGTAAATTCAAATTCAAATCATTTATTCCACATTATAAAAACATACAAAAGACAATTTCAAAGATGCCAAACACAAACAAATTGTCATAATTTTGATACACTATGACAAAAACCAAAATTATTAAGTAAAGGGGTCAATGGGAAGGCAGGGTAGCATTATTTAGAATGAACTGCCAAAGATAAAACAATAGTGTAAAGGCCACCGCACACTACACGATTTTCTGTTGCACGACTGACCGACTTGGATCCAAAATAAAAAAAAGCTTATATTTCGTACACGCTGATCTATTTCAGATCCAAATCGGGCAGTCGTGTGACAGAAAATCGGGTAGTGTACGGTGGCCTTAACCCTATATTAACTGGGGGGGTCAATTTCGATAACGGAAAAAGATTACTCACCGAGGCGTCCAAACCTCGGCACTGCAATGTTATGAAGAAGATCGTTTCGTTATATGGGGGCTTTTGCGTGACAACACCTGCCGTAAACCTATAAAATCTTCTCAAAATCTCAAAGTTTTCTCACGCGTGGCCATACAATCATCATCCTTCCATCTAAGTCGTCGTTAACCCAGTATGAGCTCGATATTGGTTTGTCTCTAGTGTCCTTGGAGCGTGGGTAGGTGGCAGGGGGGTCTTTCAAAGTCTTAACTTACATACTTCTTTTCTTTCTAAGCATTTAATTTTCTACTTGTTTCTCATACATATGTTGTATCTAGGTTTAAGTATATTCTCAACTTCGCCTCTTTGTGACTCAATGTGTACATGTATATTTGTGTCTTATTATATTTTGGCCATTCTACAATATGCCTCCTCTCGTCCTCCGGAGGTCACCAGGGAAGAACAGCGGTGTCCGGAAAATAAATACTAACACTAGCTACAATTCAAGGACTTAAAATGTAAAACAAGGTATTTTATACCAGATACGCCTGTCTATTCCCGGTTTTTCTCAAATGATATGTGCATCTTTCTTTGTAGGCCGGAATCGTGCGATCATTGATTGGTATGCAATAGTAATTTAATGGTCACGTCATTGTTTTGAAGCATATATTCAACATGCTACCGGTTCTTATACAATGAATATATGCTGTCCAGATCAGTAAACGTTTATCCTCTGATACTCGGCTCGCTTCGTTTCGTGAGAAAAGAAATTGCGCAGAAATATAGTTCTCTACAGTCATCAATTGGATTCTATCATTTTGCGCCATTAACAGGACCTAAATGTGAGCCTGTTAGGCCCAATGGCTTTATATGTTTTTTTTGAAAAGGGCATTGAGCTTTGGATGGTTCAATGGTGTGCAGGAATAATACACATCTTTAGAACGCGAAATGGAAAATTCGTTTTGGCAGGACAATTATCGAGCTTTTCAAACAGAAGTATTGTCCGATTTTATCAGGAATCATGTGACGAGCTTTCAACTATTTGGCTATTAAATAAAAACAAATAAAAAAAATGTAGATCAAAACAAATTAAATGTATATAAAATCGTATATAGGGTTTAAAAAGTGCCGAAAACTTACGCGGTAATTGGTAAGTGTTTTACAAACAGATTATGACAGTTTCTAGAACAACCTTTCTGCCCATTTAATTTTGTTTAGTGTCAAAGAATAACCGTTACTTAGAGGTATATTACATTATTTCTGTAGCAATAAATCTTCAAATGGAAAATAATTGTGTCTATATTAAGTTTTTTGAATGCATATTGGTATAGTACAGTGTACTTAATACGCCGATCTGGGTTTTTCTTTTGGTTAACTAAAAGTGCAAACAGGTTTACTTGAAATTTTGTATGAACAATGCTCACCCAACATACTTTTCGGAATAGTTTATTTAACACATACAATACATAGCACTAAAATTAATAAAATGGCTGTTAACTCATGTAAAATTTGGAGATCAAAAATTTCAATCGTTATGATTAGCTCAGACGGAACATTTAATGGTATAACACAACTTAGCCAAATAGGTTTAACTTTGCAGCGCTTTAACGCAACGTCAACACTGAAGAGCACCAATAAACGGGTGCAACTTTGCACTTTCCACGACCAATACCAGCACTGAGTGGGCAGCTTTAAAGGTGCAACTTTCACCTTAAAGGTCTCCGAAAGGTGACAAGTTTGCGAACCGTAAACGGAATCGCGAGTTGACCGATTCCGTGTACTCCGCCGGCTTTAAAAGGGCAAAGTTTGAACCTTTTTCTTAGTGTGAGTAGGGCAATGTTATTATAATCAGTTTCATGAAATGTGCGAACGATAAAGAAAAGAGGCAAATCAAGAGCTCCAAAAGCTGACTGTCCAAATATAAAGACCGCGAAATAATTAAAAGTTATCCCTTGAAGAACCCCCGAATGTGAGCTGACATAGAATGTCTATATTAGGGAATCTATTAGTAGATTACGAAACTTTAGCGAATAGAATACGATCAATAAAGATAGCTTAGTTAATTAGTTCGAATATAGACTACATAATATCTCTGGCTCGCTCACACGTCTACAATGTGAAATAAAACTTGAAATCTAAAAGAATATTAATGAGGAGAACGCGAGAGCGTGGTCCTACTAAACACACAAACGACAAGTGACAAATGAGGAAATTCATCTGTAGTCTTTGAACGTTGTAAACCATGCTAGCCGCCTTAATATATTCGTCCTGGGTAATTATGGGCTGAAGCCTTAGAGAGGACGTTAATGAAAACCCTTTGAGAACCAGAAAGGCGCTATCACTAAAACGGTATACAACAAATTTCTAGTGACGTGGTAACCCCGACGCCGTTAATCTTGCAGTTGAAAATCTGGAGTTAGATCGTAAGTAGATTATTCGCGTTAGACGGAGGCACCCCAAAGATGAAACGATTAGACTTTTGGAGCCTTGACGAGCGCTTTCAAAAAGGCTTGAGTTACCCTAAAATAAACCCGACCGACGATAATGTCTGAAGTCTTATTTGTGTGCGTTTCGTTATCCAAAACTAATTGGCAGTTGATCTATTGGCAGTATTTTACATGTATCATTGTTGACTATATTCCCGCGCAATTGATATAGAAAAATCAGCTTCTTGAAACTGGGCTATATATTCCGTGGGCCAGAGGGTTACCCGTGCACCGCCCCCCCTGAATGAACGGTCGCTACTAATGATGGTGATTTGAGTTCAGTTGTGGGTCCTAGCCTTCGATGGAGAAATATATCCCAGATAGTTAAAGCTTATAGCGGAAAGAGAAAGATATAATCTATTTTATGGAAGTGCTACTAACGTTTTCTAATGTTAAGCTCGTATATCGACGAGTAGATAGGGTACAAAAGGTGTTACAATGCACTCACAACTTTTTCAGAGCCCACTAAAAGATTATTGTTCGATTATTCCTGGGCTCTCGGTTTTAATTTTGGGGCCGCTGAAATCTGGCAACATTTTGCCTGTATCTCAGTAATGCACTTAGTTGACACATTTTCCTGAGAAGAGAACACTGGTGCGAGAAGAGAGTTGGGTGAACTATTTCTCTGAAGTGCTAAACTCTTAGGGTGAAAGTATTACTTTATTAATGAGGGCGCAACCTATAAATCTGTATAGGATTTTGTGTCTACAAATCATATTTCAGGTTCCTTTGGCTAAGGTCAAAGTGGTTCAAATCGGGCAATAAAAGTTCATACTGTCAGTTAGTCTAGTGAATGCTCTCGAAGAGTTTTACACCTGACAAAATTGGCTTCAAAATTGAGTATTTTGGGCTACACTTTGGTCTAAAGTTTTTTAATCTGGAAATATAAATTGTAGCGCACTTGCCCTTCCAAACGTATCAAATAGTTAAGTCTGGGACAATACCTAAATTGTATCTAAACAATAATTCGCACAAATTTATTTGAATAAGATTGGGTGCCGGTTAATTTACATAGCGAACATAGAAACCTTGAAAAGAACGCCTGCCCGTTGAATTTTTCAATTGTAAACTTGGAGTGAAAGGTAATGTTGTATGGAGCCACCAAGATGACACTGGCATTAGATTTTGGGAAGCTTGAAAGGTCAAAGGTCAGAAGGCACCAGGCCTAAAAATGCTGATTTGGCTCGTTACCACTGATAACTTGAGAATCGGCCTGTCGGATTGTCAATGTACTTGGGTGAAGTATGTCTTTATGACAGAGACACAATGGTACTGATTGAGGATTTGGAGCCTGAAAGGTCAAAGTCAACAGGTCACGCAGACCTAAAAGTATGTTGATTGGGCTCGTACTGCGATTACTTGAGAGCGGGGCCTGGCGGTCAGGTGAGGTAGTATTCATGAGCGCACCAATGAACTGATTAGAATTAGGACGAAAGGTCAAAGAGGTCACCGGCTTACCACCTATGTCGATTGGCTCGTGCTCCGCTCGGATACACTTGAAGAACGGCCAAGTTGGATTTATGTACTTGGGTGAAGTATGTTTATAGCGCTACCATGAACCAATCCACGCATCTTCACCCGCCGCCCGCTTAAAAGGTCAAAGGTCGAAGGTCAAAATGCCATACTTGTCGTGTCTTTACCACACGATAACATGAGAAGGCTTATGCTATTGATGTATATTGGGGTGAAGTACATGTAAGTGTTATAAGGTACCAATGAACTGATCTATTTTGGGGGCTAACGGATCGAAGGTCATGACGACCCATACTTATATTTTACACGATACTTGAGAACAGCTTGATCAAATATTTGATGTAATTTGAGTGAAGTATGCTATTATGGGGCATAAAGTGAATTCAGAGTTGAAACGGTCAAAGTTAAATGCCCATACATTCAAAGTTAGAATTGGACGGGGGTGCGGAGGCATAACCCATCGGCTGCGCGCCAGCCGAATTGCTCTAGTTAAATATGCAAACGGGCATGAATAATGTGTTTATTGTGTTATGGAGGGTTGCAAATAAGATATTCCTACTTAAGAGATTTACTTTTCCTGTAATCTGATGTTATTTTAAAGCGTGGGTAGATCGACTATAATCAGTTCTGAATTGAAAATAACATATAGGAGCTTGTCGCATTTTTATATGACTGAATTCCAATTTTTTTTGGGAATGGTTGTATTGAAATGTTGGTCTTCATATTTTGATTCAGATCTCCTTGTATTTTCTCCCCAAGAAGATCTGAAATACGTTTTGTGAGAGGCATTATGTAACAATGTAATATCTAACCACGAACCATGAATAAGTGCTTTCATTAACAGTTAGAGATTGCTCAGTGGTAGAGGCATCCCTCTAACTAGGACATTGGGAATTCCAACTCGTGGGTTGGTCATAACAAATTGTACCAATAGAAAATGGTACTACTGCCTGTAGCTGGTGCTTGGATATTAGGATGGTGTATGGAGTACCACATGGGACTACATTACAGAGGACTTAACCTCCCACTGTAGTTGAACTGTCTTTTGCGCATGTAGCCGGGTTACTGAAACAGAGATAGGAACTGCCGATATTCCACTTAGGAAGGACGGGCTTGAACTTTTGACTTCCATTATCTTGAATCTAGATATCACAGTGGTGATGACAGACGTGTGCTGATAATGCGAATGTTCAGGAAGCCATTTCCCCGAGTGCAAAGTTCAGCCAACACGTCCATGAAGGGGGAAACACACTCCAACATCTTCTGTGCATGGCATTTGACCATGGAAAATGGAAAAGATCTTCTCAGGTGGTAATGACGCCGGTGCTGGTGCATTGAATACAAGAGGTATAGCAGCGTAGGAAATTACAATGGTGCTGAGGGCAATTAGCCCCCAAATTGACAAATCGGCCCCTAACATCACCAAAATAGACCCAATTATCTTACTAGTGTCAATGGATAATATACTGGCTCCTTAAACAAGCTTAAAAATAGCCCCAAAATAAATATTTTTTTCCTGCCCTGAGGTATAGTAAGAATAGAATTTGCCCACATTGATAATCGAATGGAAATTAGATTTTCTGAATGGCATCAAAGCGTCTCTAACCTTGAACGGATTCTAAAATGAACAGAGACTGATACATATGTATACTGTTGGCAAATTCACTGAACAATTAAATACTATGCTGAGGTAAAACAAATTAATATCCTGTCAAATATTAACGTTTTCAAGTAATTACATTATGATATTTGTAGCAGACATATCAACGCATCATGGCACAAAACAGGACCTAAATTGTGCTATCTTCAATCCAAACTTGTCCTTGTGGTACAATTAATCTGTTTATCTGCCTGTGTAGCGCTCGCTTGCTTGAAGCAATCCATCTCACACAGTCGATCATGATACCTTTCTACTGGGTTTTAAATTCTGAATGAATTTGTCCACAGATACATTTTACCAGCTACACACATATTTTGAAGTGCATTTCCTTGTAGTACAAAAATATTTTGAATGTTTACAGTCTGTCTCATCTTCAATTTCATTGGTAATACAATTTTACCAACTGAAAATACTGCCTTGTTTCTTACAGGATAGGTAATTAAATGAAAATACACCACTGGTGCAATGATGAAGTTGCCGGTACATCAACACAAAAATATGTAGATGTGAAAATTGTAGTGGCCATTACTGTGATGAAGTGCTAGTGTCACTACAGTTCGTTGTGTGTACAGAAAGAACCTGACACAGTTCTGGACTTTAAACGTGTTGATGAAAAGGGCGTGGTGGGGGGGGGGGGGGGGGGGGGGGGGGGGGGGGGGGGGGGGGGGGGGGGGGGGGGGGGTGGGGGTGGGGGGGGGAGGCGCTACAGTCGCCTTATACTAGCAATGAGATGTTAGGATCTTGAGTTCGGTGTACAACTTTTCTACCAAATACCTCTGGCTTTTG
>JZLH01S0039589.1:24260-39829 GCA_001188425.1 Eucidaris tribuloides
TGTATATAGGCATATGCGTGTGCCTGCTTGGCATAAGCAATCGATTGGTCGTAAATGTAATCTTGACAGTTAGCTTTAGTGTCATTTCTTGAAGTGGGGAAACACTGAATGAAACGGCCTGTTTCTACAGAAAAAAAAGTGGAAAACGGTTTATCTTTTCCGGAATCGAAAAACCACATCGCCGTTAAACCAACCTGTTTCTACAGAGCGAATAATCCGATTAGCTCCCATTTCGTATTGCAAATACTGTGTCAATCGGAAATCGGGAAATTCAACCTATGACCTCGCAATGCATTGTGGTATATGAACTGGTCCAAAATATGCAGTCACAGGCACGCATTTTCACACGCACCGGTGACCCCTACTTCCGCCAGACACGATACGGTTTTCGCTGTGTGTTTCTACAGAAAAGTTAAACAGATTTACACAGCAATAACCACCTCTGGAAGGTGGTTATGATAAACCGTATTTGGTCAGATACGTATCGTGGCTGTTTCTACAGGAAGGTTTTCCGGAATTCTGGATACTTAAGTGGGTAATACCGTTTAACAATTTTCTGTAGAAACACGCCGAAAGACAAGTTGACTTTTGTCTGAAACAGACAAGTGAAAAATTTGGTAGAAGTTCAGAAAACATCACATGTATTCTGGTAATCTTTCCTGGTAATTTCTTAACCCGATGATGACTAAGTATATCTTCATCTGGAGTGTTTAGATGGAGAATGTGTGGTAGATCAAAAACATAACAGGTTAAGGGTTATTTTAGCGATTACATTGTCGATTTTGGGAGGGGGAGAGGTGTGAACATCAATCAAACTTCTAACTTATTTAATTACATTCACTCCTTTTTGAAGTATGATAATGTAGACAATATTATGGTAGGCAGTGAACCTTCCCTATACCAGCAACTCAGCAAGTTGGTTCTGTGATAAGAGTTGTATGTATTCTGGTTTATCCACTTTCACTTGAATGAATGTCTAAAGAATGATACGGTCAAGTAATTTCACAAGGAGGGATAACTGTACAACTGTGACCAAGCATGAAATAGCTAATATTAGGGACAAAACTTTGGTGAAATGATTGTCCCAACTGAATGTGCAGAACTTGCCCAATAAAAGACTGACCACGCGGACTGTATACTCTACAGAATGTACATGTGTGAATTAATGGTACAAACATAGGTCCTACTATGTGCAGTACTTTGTTTTCACATTATTTTGGCAGCATAACTGTTCATCAAAGTATTATATGGAAAGATCTTACTCCCAAATCAATAATTAGGGCTTATGCTTTAGTGAAAAATTGTATGAAGCATAGTAGCTGCTTGGGAATGTAAGAAACATGTTGCCTTCACAAAAAAGTGTATGCATTTTCTGATGATTAGTGTAACAGAGAGGGACACATGTTATAATTCACATTACTTCAGAGGGACAGCCAACATAACATGTGAGACTCGATCTTCAAATCATGAAGATATTCTTTTAAATTATCTTGTTCTGTCATAGAGATTCCAAAACATTTTTATTTTCTTTTTCCCTTACGTGTATGTTTAACTTGCAATATTAATGCTTTTGTCTGGGTAGTGCTAAAAAAAGGAGTCTCCTCCTGTCTACTTACCCCTTACACTCTCATGTTTTACACACATGTGTTTTGTGATTTTTATATTTACTTCACTTTATGTAATATCTGCATAAATTCTTGTAATGTGTTTTTATGATGAGTGTTAAATAAAATTTGAATTTGAACAAAAAATAACAGTATTAATTTCTGGTCTATATATTTTGTGCAGTGGAAACTGTGTTGTATCTGTCTGCTGTACACTCTACTGTACACTCTACTGTAGATTTTTAAAGAATAAATATTTGCAGAAATGTCTGCTCTCTTGCTTTTATATGTGTGGTTTCAATCAAGGTGCAAGTGAAACAACCTCGTGAATTGTAGATCTTATATTACCATAATGTACCAACACTTTGTATTATGAAGAAAAAGTGATGAATTACAGAAAGCTAACTTGGAGAGACACTAGCGGGTTCCTGTCTTTCTAAATGCCAGTGAGGTGGGTGGGGCCTGGTGATTACCTACATTGAAAACTTACCAGGTCACACCTAATATAAAAGAAAATCAAAGGAAATTTTGATGCTTTTGAGGACCAAACTATGTCCAAAATGCAAAAAGTAGGTTCCCAAAGTGTACCTCCTAAAATGGTGTAGGTCCCTGCTTGTAGAGATACACATGTTGCCATGTTTTCTTTGGTTGGAATTCAGGACATAATGACCTTTATCTATTCTTTGGTCTTAGACCAATTTCGCTATGTGAGAAGTACAGCGATACATCAAACAGCTACGGCATTTGCCTTTCATCTCATGTGCTGAAGCCAAACAACATAATCTAATCCCTACACCTGATAGGCTGACTTCCAGGCTTGGTTTTAACTGGTCATCATCTAGACTGGATAAATAGCCAGAGGGATTACCCTAGTATCCAGGTGATCATGTCACCCACTGATCTGTTCAACAGAATAACATTACAGAACATTAATACATATGACCTGTCAACGTGCTTTTGTAGCACACTAAAATTACCCAGTCAACCAATGTAGAGACAGTGATTTTCCGTTTCCAAAAAGTGGTATTTTCTGTTTCTCAAAACCTGTAATTCCATTTTAACTTGATCTAAAAATGGAAATTCTGTTTTGTCATAGAAAATGTACACAGCAAAAACATGAATTCATTTTGCAAAGGTGAATTCCATGAATTTTCACATAAAAAGTAAAGAATGAAACAGATTTTCCGTTTGATTTACGGGTAAAACGGAAAATCACTGCCCTAAACCAACATGAAATTCAGTTACATGTAAATATGCCATATTCATGCCAGTCACCAATAACAAATGTCAACTGAAGAATGAATTTTTTTTTAATGGTTATAATACTGCTGTATGAGAAAAAATGTGCATTAATTTAAAAGTTATTGTTCAGTTTAGCAACACAAACATTAGTGGCTATTTACAACAAGAACTTGTGATTGATTCTACACAAGTAACATCATGTAATCATGTTCTTCATGTTGCTGGTAGAATGGCATTGGTTAAGGAGAATTATGTGGCATCTGATATCATTGTGTGGGATGGGATTGTGTAAGTTGAATGATATATTTTATATAAATACATAGCGTACACGTCATAAATCTGCCAATCCATAAATAAAAGGAAGAGAGCTAAGGACATTAGAACGACCTACCCCCATAGTCAAAGGATGATCAAAATGAAGTATGGTAATGGGAAAACTAGAGAAATGTCATCATGTGTAGAGGAGATTCATCATTTAACCTGTTGCCTCTGAGATTCTGTCATTCCATAGAGTTAATACATGGCACATCTGGTTCCTGTAGGCAACAGGTTAAAGGGCAGTGACGTAATTAGGAGAGATAAAAAAATACCTCTCAAATCAAACTGGTTGAAAGATATATCAATGGATACACTGGCTGGAGTGTATCTCCTGACTAGAAGGATTTATCTTGCATTTGTGTACTTAAGCCGAATCAAACATGAACGTACTAGCACTTTGTTTCTCACAAGCTCCGATAGAAATAGACTTCATAGGAAGCTACACATAATATTTGTTAGTTACAAGGCATACTGATGGAAGTTACTTTAGAATGAGTCAACTTTTGACTACCAAATTTTCAGTGTAATCCTTGGAACAGTTTACTTGATTCTAGAATAGTTTCATCCCAAGTTGAGGACTACCCCCAATCATGTCATTTACCTGTAAAGGTCAATTATGCTACTTTATACATTTGCACCCTTCATTTCTTTGATGGCCCTTCTCCAAGCGTTTTGGTAAAATTTGTGTCTACCTGAGTGAGACCAGAGTTTCCTAAATCTTTTTCTGTTGTGTTCTTCCACATTTTGCACGGTCTGCCATGGGGTTTTTAATGTGTTTTAGTTCAAGAGGTGTACAAACAAATGGTTAAAGATGATGAAAAGCGAATCAGAAACAAAAATTTAATTATAAGAGCAATTCTGCGAGGAGGTCCTACGTTGTTTCTTTTGCAAATTCATCAATCATTTTTGTTAAGCACTTTTTTCCTTTATTATGATTTGTTTAATTCTCATTTTCATTGATTTAACAACAGTATGAAAAGAAATTAATCTTCACTGCCCCGCAGAATGCTGTGCTTTGTAAACGGACTGATATAAAATACCTACACAAAGTTTTAGATATCATTGAAAATATAGTGTTTAAGCAGTCATTCTCTTTTAGTTTTTGAAATCCTTTTCCACAATTTTCACAATTCTGTGGAATTTGTCAATGTTTTAAATGTTTATTATTAAATCATTAATGATTTTTTAATAATTTTTTATTTTGTTTTTCAGATGAACAAGAGAGAGTACAGAAAAAGACTTTCACATTATGGATGAATTCACAACTTACCAAGGTATGTACATTCATGTTTTCATAAATTCATACTTAGTTTCAAAAGTAAAATTCCTTTTAGTATCATTAAGAGGATAACAATGATTACAGTGAAACTAAAATAACTACACAACACAAAACAAGGCCATTCTAGATGGAGTGGATGTATTTGATAAGTGATGTTTAGGAAATGACCTTGGTGTCAAGCAAACACCTTGGTGTCTAGCAATTGATTCAGAGAATTGTGAAATTCTAGATTTATGATTGAATTCAACTTTTTGTGTTTAAAGACCCACCTATCCGGCTTTCAAATCAAAGTTGAAGGTCTATAGTATTGTTGTACTTTCAAATTGACAGGGATCTTCCTCTTTTGTAACTTGAGTATGTTTCCATTTATAACTGTGTTGACAACTTGATATTATGTAAATGTGATGATATAGTGGCAAAGATTGATTGATTGACAAGTAAATTGTAATCAGTGAAGAGATAATGTTACATCAACAATCTTTACAGCATTTCCTACAGTATGAATAAATATATTACAAATAGTACTGGATCACTGGATCTCGTCATGCAACATTATAAAAACTTTTCATGGTGTGGACTTCAATCAATATGTAAGTTTTCACATGAATAGAATGTGGGATTCAATGACATAATGCGTAACAATCTGTTAGTTCAACAAGTTTATGGATCTTGTCAACATTTCAATTCCCCTGAGCTTCCTTGTTTATAGCTGTATAATTTGTCATGATTTGTTAGTTCAACAAATTTATGAGTCTGTTAAATATTACCTTGAAATTGAATATACCTGTTTTATCAAGCGGTGTTATTGGTGATGACTTGTTAGTTCAACACAATTATGAGTTTAATAAACATTCCCCTGAAATTACTTGTTTGGTGTTGTTTTGTTGATTATAAATGTTTCATAATTATTTTTTTGTTTGACAAATAATAATTCACATATTTACTAGAGATAATTAACATGCCAGCACTTTTTATACAATTTTAATTATTCCTCTTCTGCTAACCCAAGGTTGTGTTTTCTTTTTGCAATGTCACAATCAAGAACAAGGACCTTTTATCAAGGCAATGGTAAAGTTCTTTCACCAAGATTCTGAGAATTAAGGGACTGAATTTCTAGTAATTTGAACTTTCATAAATCTGAGTGTTTCTGTAAAATCAGTGATCTTTATATATTTTAAGTTAAAAGTGATATTGTGTCATGTGGTGAAGATTCTGAAGGTTAACTTATTTTGTATGAATTTCAAGGTATTTTGCACAGAAATATGATACGTATTCGTAAAATAATGAATTTTGCATGTAGGTAGTGGATGTGCTTGTATTACAGAAACTAGTACTAAAGTTAATAATCACATACATGTATATTAGAGTTGCATGCAATAGATTTTTCACTATTGTTCTTGTGGACCTAATTAATTGGGGAAATTTTTCTTTATTAGTATTATAATTATTATTATTATTATATAATTATTAATTGTAGTTTTTTATGTCTGTCCTTGCAGCATGACCCACCACATCAAGTCAAAGATTTATTCAAAGATATCCAATCAGGCACACTGCTTCTGGCTTTATTGGAGACTCTGTCAGGAGAAATTTTGGTAAGTCAGTTGATACAAAACATAGATCAAACTATATGTATATTACACCAGGGGTCCACACAACTAATTTTTCCACTGGTCTGACCTGTTCCTGTCGGACCTGTAGAAATCAAGTTTTTCATTATTTTACTGACATGAACTTAAAATTTACTGGCCCAGAAATAAAGGAAAACATTAAAACTTTATTACCGGCTGGTCATCCCCTCTCCCACGTGCTGTTGTCCACAGGCACTTTGTTGGCAGAATTGTCAATAAAACAGCAATTTCATTTCCAACTGTAAAAGCAAACACCCAACATTTATTTTAGCATCATACAGAGCCGAATTTTACCACCATTCATTTTTGACGCTAAAGACAAACACCTGACATTTATTTTAGTGCAATATGTAAATATTAGCACAATTAATGTCCGACATTAAAAAAACAACTCCTGACATTTCTTTTTAGTGTGATACGGAGCTGAATGTTATATATGTGCACTCTTTTTCTTCGATACATCAACAGCCTTTTTTACTGGCCCGGTCGGACTAATAAAATTGGCCATTTTTTGTAATTATACTGGCCTGACAATGATTTTTACAGGTCCTGGACCATCGGACCTGCACCAGTGTCATGCTCTGGTTACACATAGTTAACTGCAATGTGATCTATGTCCACCTTCAATATAAATTACCAGTCTAACGTTGTGCCTATTCTTGTCAAAGTATCTCAATATTGAACCCCCCAAATGGCATAATCTGAAGTTTCAAATTGCATTCTCACATAGCAGAAATTAATATAAATAAGACAAGACTACTGGAAGTAGGAAAGTACTCCTTTTCCTAAGATGCTTTGACTGAAAAGGTACCCCTTCCTCTGAGAAAACAGAATGTGGAAGGTTAGTCTGGAGAAATACCCCTTTCACTCTCAGACTCTGTCCATATGGTTAAAATTCAATCCATTTTCAATATTTTTTTCTGACACACAAGTGTACTAGGCAATATCCTGAATGCCCCCTCCCCCATTTCTAAGCACACATGCCATGAATATGGTAGTAGCATGCAAAATATGCTGGCATGCCTTCTTTGTATTATTCACTGCCATTTGATAAAAGTCTATACACTGTAGTATATTGATCATCATCATATTGTCAGCCACACCAGACTAATATGTTGTGGCTTGGAGGCCGTCTTCCCAACCAGCTTTCACTTGACACTTGAACATGTCAACGTGATCAGAGAGAGTGGGTTGTTAAATTGCACTGATTTATCCACACTGTAGAGTAAGAGGATAACATGCTTGTGTTAATTATAAACTTGATTACCATAACCTTCCCTTTCTATGGTGTAGTTAGGAATGGGAAGGGGAGGGGGGGGGGGTCTATGTTTCCTTGTTAAATGTATGTCCCATAGTGCAATTGAACAGTAAAATAATATGTGGGGGTTGGTGGGTATGGGGGTGGTTGGTTTGGGGTTGAACATATGGAGAAGGTTGCCAGAGAGAGTGGGTTGTTAAATCATACTGGTATATCCTCACTGTAGAGGAGGATAACATGCCTCTGTTAATAATAAACTTGATCCTCATAACCTCACTGGCTGTGGCATACCTAGGCATCATGTGAGGGGGAAGGGGACTCTTAACTATTATCATGCCGTATGTAAAGAGAGTAAAACAATAAAGGTACTCATACCTAGGGTCTCAACAACAACAACAACAACAATAGTAATAGGGGTTGGGTTGGAGGGGGGTGATATGTCAGAGATCATCAAAGAGAGTGAGGCTTTAAATCACTACACTCACTGTAGAGGAGGATAACATGCTCCTGTTGATAATAAACTTGATGGGCAGAGGTGTAACCTGGAATTCGGGGGTGGGGGGTGGGGAGGGGTCCGTCAAGTTCTATGTCTTGTGGTAAAATACAATTTGAAAGCAAAACCAAAGTAATAATAGTAATGATAATTATGATAATGATGATGAGTAAATAATGTCCCACGGCCACAGGCAGTATTAAAGATAATAATATTCATGGGGCTAGGAGGCTTGGCCCATGACCCCCCCCCCACCCTTCCACGCTAGCTATGCAACTGTTCACTGGTGATTGGGAGTGGAGCCCCAGATTTGTATTGAGAAGAAGAGATGAGGCCAGAACACAAACGTGACATCCAAGATGGAGGTGTCGTCCAAAAATAACTGCTAATGACATCTGCAGTATGTGATCAGGGACAATTTATTTCAGATCTGTCTATGGTGGAGTGTCTGAATGGGTAGATGATAATCACTGTACACAGATCAGCTGTGAGATAATAAGAACTCATACAATATGATATATATGCGCATTTAAATTGTGTTGGAAGATATCTTGGATATATGTGCAGTGTAATTATTCCTTCAGATAAGCATTTCATGTCCATACAGTGATACTCTTTTGATTTACATATTGTTGTCTTTAATTCATTTATACAAGTTTATACAATATTATTTTGCCTGAAATAAAAGATACATTTTTTATATTACCTCCATAGACAAACAAACTAGCCAACCGATCAACCAATCGTCAAACAATTACCCTCCTTTATGGGGCACATGATTTATTTGATTAGTGTTATGAAAACATTTAACTTATTGTTACTATTCATGACAAATTTGTATACACCATGGAATCTGCAGAAGCGTAGTTTGTACTAAGTACCAACACACAACATTTTACACTGTGAAATTCCAAGAACATTATGGCAGAACTGTGTTATGTTTGATTCCTGTGAATGTATGGTACATTCAGTTTCTCATGCCAACTCATATGTACACACATTAATGTATTCCTGTACAGTATAGCTGTGTGTGTATATGTGTGTGCACGCACACTACAGATCTCGTTCTCATGACATTTGTACATGTATGTCTGTTGTGTGCACTTGAGACATTTGAGTTGTGACTCATCGAATGCTTCAGAGAGTGGGTGTACAGTGCAACACATTTTATTGCTCTAACCAAAACATTCAAGTATACGTCTTTTGATACTGTATGCTGAATACTTCAAGGAGATTTTCTTTTTGTTAATTTTGCAACTGAACAACAACAACTTGCAAAAATGTTCACTTCTTTATATATGTACCTAGAGTACTACAAAACAAATGAAAATGTGATAAGATCCCAAAAATAAAATCTTGTGGATTCCCCATCTTGAAGCAAACTCATAAAAATATATACATGTATGTTCATAAAGTATATGGTGTAGAGAGTGTATAAATTAAGGTTGTATGATTTCTGTACAAATTTTCTGCAAAAAGACTTGTGAGAAGGGGACACGTTAAGTTTGTCCTATTCCCTCCTCCATCCACCACTGCTTTCATTAAATAAATACCTGGAACATTTGATCGAGAATATTTAGGCAAATTTATCTGTTCTTGTAACTGTGTTTAATATTACCTGTTGTACAACTTCTGCTGCATGATGACAATGATGGCAGTCAGTTTACTGTGAATGTACATGTATAAAGCCAAGGTCCAATTAAAGTAGATCAAGATGGAGCTCCTTATAATTAGAGCAGTATATTTTAACTAAGTTTCAACAATTACAGAAATATTAATTATTGCATCACTTTATTGTTCTTTACAGCCCTATGAGAGGGGTAGACACATGAAAAGAGTTCACTTTCTATCAAATGTGAACACAGCCCTCAAATTTCTCCAGGACAGAAAGGTAAGAAAAAGGATGATTTTATAAATAGGGAGAAATGTAATTTCTCCATTACTGTCATATTTCAAACATGGATACTAGCTTGAGTTGGTGTGTAGAAAATCAAAATCAGTCAGGTAGGTATTGAACCCACAAACAATCTTATGATTAAAGACAAGCATTGTAACACTAAAGTGGGTATCACATAAAATAATCAAGTTCACTTAGTGTCCAAAACATGTCAGTAATGGCAAATAATATTTACATTTAGATTCTCATGCTGCAAATAGATCATTGAGTTATAATAATGATGTACATAACATCAAACAATTTTGATGTATAGTATTATATGAAACCTCTTTGTTACTTCTTTAAGCATACCTAGACACACGTCTAGTAGGTATAACTGTTAAAATGAAGTGATGTTTTGGCACGAATAAAGTTTAATGTTACAAATATTACTAGTGTATTTATATGTTTATTTATATTTAACAATGTGTTTTCGGTTGCAATTTATTTTTCAATGATTTCAGTTTATGTATTTCTCTTTCATATAATTGTCAATTATCGATCATGCTTAATAAAACATTTTTACTGTGCTTTTTTCATGTTTATTAGAAGTAGAATGTTAACAATATTTTGAGTTTTTAAACAAGAAATAGTTTCATCTAATTATATATTTTTTGCCAATGACAGATCAAACTTGTCAACATCAATGCCGGTGACATCGTTGATGGCCGTCCTTCCATCTGCCTTGGTCTCATCTGGACCATCATTCTATACTTCCAGGTAAGAACATGATATCTTGCACTTGTGAAATGAGAAATAAGAATGGAATATTATTGTTACATATATCTGAAAATTTGTTAAATTAACTATTCTCTATGATTCAAATACAGGGAATTGATTGAAATGAAGTGTCATGTAATGTTGCACTAATACCAAAACTTGCTTCATTATTTACTGAGTCCTAGTGAAGACAAAGTATTTGAATTAGCCATAAACAACCCTGACATTTATATGTTGTTACAAATTAAATTGACCATCAGAAGCCATTACATGATGGAGCCCAAAAGAAAGAAATTGCTAATATAGAGAATGAATCATAATTTCCATCTAAATAGGTGAAAGTCATTGTTACTTCAATAAAGTGAATTGATGATTTTGATACTTGGCCCACAGATTGAGGCCAATTCCAGTTTGCTGGAGGCACTGGCCGAGTACGAGAGCAACCCAAACAGCGTCAGTAGTTCTGCCGCCTCCAGTCCTGTTTCCTCCAGGAAGAGTTCCGATGCAGGGGAGTCCCTGGAACCCCCTCCCATCAAGAAAGCTGCCAAGGCAGTGGCCAAGCTCAAGGGAAAGATCACGGCCAAGAAAGCCCTTCTGAACTGGGCTAAGAATGCAGCACAAGGACGGTGAGTGACTTTTGGGTGGATGGTTGGCCGATGAGTCCCCTATCAATGTGAAGATGGTGACTGAATAATCTGCTTTCTGTCAGGGTTGCCAGGTTTTCTTATTCTCAAAAGGCCAAATTTGCATTTGAGGCATTTTACAGGCAGCATCGCCTAAATGTGGTTAGAAATTATGTTGTAATCAATTTATAACACCTTTGAAACCTCTGCCACAGCTGAAAATTTGGAGTGTCGCCGTTTACGTGCAGCCATATTTTGCACGTCAAGTTCATGTGCACTGCTACTTTTGGATCCTTGTGACACATATTTGACTGAAAATCCCCGGAAAATAGGGTTTTATAACGATTTTTATGTGTCAGTGAAAAAAGGCCCAAAAGCCATTTGGCCTGCAATTTGAATTCTTCAATGCCAAACGATGTAAAAAATGGCCAAATTTGGTGTTTTTGGCTTTAAAAAGGCCAAACTGGCAACCCTGCTTTCTGTAGTACTGAAAAAAGTATGTTTTTTGTAGTGCACTGGAATGCCTATTTTACTAAAAAGTCATTCACAGGTATTATAGAAAATGTGCTGCTTCTTCAATTAACCCTCTCTGTCTCATAGCCATGATACTGTGTTGGTATGACATGGGGCTGTTATAGCTTGTTAGTGAGAGGATTAAACAACAAGACCTTTTGGCATAAGAGATTCATATCTCAGACTTAGTGTATACATCAAGGGTTTACATATGGAAGAGTTTTTGATTCAAAATAATATCCTTTCATTTTGGTTTTGGAGCACTGATTTTCTTTCTTGTTGAGTGAAATTAGAGGAATAATCAAGTATTTTGTTGTACTTCCCCTTGACTCAAACATCTACCCACATTTTAGACTCTAAATTCAAGCATGGTGTGACAAAATAATCTCCTTTGGAAGTATTGTATAAGCATTATGACATCCTTTTCATATGTAAAAGGGATTTTAAAAAATATATATACCAACAATAATTACACCAATGTGTACTCAAATGTGTAGACCAATGTCTACATATTTTTTAAACAGGTGATTAGATTTAATCCCTGCTTTTAAAATGGGTTTATATCACAGAATTAAAGCAGATGTATCAATTTTAGTGTATATCTTCCTTTCATTCCTTGACAAGTTTCCTACCCATGTACATATTCTTTCATCTTAATTTAAAAAAAATCTCATCCAGGTTAGTTTATATTCAACCTGTCCATTGTCATTGCTGACTTAACCATTCATTACAGCAGGAATTATTAGTAAAATCAAACTGCTGAACTTTTTCATTGAAAATCAGAAACTGTTAAACCTTTGTTAACAAACCAGACATTTCTTTATTGTAGTGGGAAAATCACTGGTCCTCAGACACCTTTGTGCCGTCTCCATTGATGCGTTGTTTAGACGTGTTACCCTGTTCTGACCTTTGTGCTTATTGTCAATACGCAGATTGTGTTGGAAGCACGTGTTACACTTGCATTGGTTTTATTTGTTCCGATGCTCTTTCAGGCGGATATTTGAACTTACATGAGTAAATAGTTTCCATAGAATATAATTTTATGAAAAAAACATAATGTTTGTCCACCAATGCCTAACATTAAATACCGGTAATACTAGGGTGCGTTTTATTGGTGTAGAGCTGTGTGTTTTGGTTTTCCTTGGACAAGTGTCCTTGAACTGTTGGAATCTAACGCATTTCTGTACATGTACAAAAGTGTTGCCTACTGAATTCATGAATATTTAACATGTTTGGACCTTGAAAAAATGCACACAGTCTTGCTGATCATTCAAAAATTGAAAATAAAAAATATACATTTATTTCATGAAGTCATATAATATATATTAAATATCAAGTTAATTTAGGATGCTGTTCAAAATGTTATAGATGTCAAACAAAAGAATATGATTTGCAGTGGTAGGTATTTGTGGAAATATATGCTGAAAGTCTGAAACATATAGGCCTGTTAGTGCTATTTTTTGTCTATTCTAGGGGTTAATGTGAAAAAATATTGTTGATTTAGATAAATGATTGATGAGATTAATTATTTTGGCATAGATTTGATTATTTTTGATAATTATATTCTCATAAAAGAATATATCATCAGTATGTGTCTAGAACAGTGTGAAAGATTAAAGCACATCAAAATGATCAAATTTTGGGGTTGTGTCACAAACTACAAACAGAATTGGCCTTCAGGATAATTATCATGTGAGTCTGTTCATCCACACTTTATTGGGTCGAGACACAACATCAAGTAGTGATTTCACTTCGTCTATCTGTGTGGATGTTGTACTGTCCTTTAGAATACTTATGTCCCCACTCTTCTCTGGCACATCACATTCAAAAGGTCAGGTGGTGTCACATTTTGTATTTCAAATGTTAAACCCGTCACATGATTCAGTCAAAATGTTACAGTTGTGTCTGATAAATGCTGAATGCTATCCCAGCCCAATGAATTACTGCCATATGTTGGCATATTGGCACAGCTCATGTGGGTTTTCATGTAGTGTAACTGATGTATATTCTTAGAGTTTGTTCATTGCTGGCTGTGCATTCTTCAGAACAGGATGACCTCCCCTTTTGTTCTTTCAAATGGGGAGGTCTTGGTGAATAACCATCAGTGACGGTGTTGATGAATAGATCTTGTGCGCAAAGCAATTCTAATATTGCTCTTTTAAAATGTTTTCAATTCGATAACTCAAGGCTTAAGTATGACAAGTATGTTATCAAATGAAAGAGAGATATTATTATCTTTCTTATGACATATTGCAATAAATATAATTATGTTTATTAGATTATACATGTATATTCCTGGTGGAAGTTGGATTCTGCTTTTTTCAAAACACTCTGCATATAATGACATAACAAAAAATGCACATGAATTACTAAATCTACATTAATTTAATTACTTAAACAAATTACTGTTTCTTGTCCGATCTTTATCAACCAGTCTTGGAGGTGAAGGACTTTGGGGGCAGTTTTTAAAGACTTGCTGATCCCCAACATATATTGAAAAAACATTTTAAAAAGATAAATTGGTTCATTCATTGTCATTTTGTATGTCCACCTCCTCTTCAGAATCCAACCAGGGAAGCCAGTCTTGGAAGTGAAGGACTTTGGTCCCAGTTGGAGGGACATTAATCCTTCAACCTGCTGATCCAAAACATATAAATGATAACATGACATATATACATAAATACATTAATTTACTGTAAAATATGAACTGGTGTATTGGTAGTCATTTTGTTCATCCAATCTCATCTTAGGACCCAGCTGGGGTATCTGGCCCTGGAGGTGAAGGACTTTGGGGCCCATTTGGAATGATGGCAATGCCTTTAACCTGCTGATCCAAGACATATTCATGCAATAACATAACAAAATGATATACCTGTATATATAAGATTATTTGAATAAAATAAATTGGTTCATTCATATTCATTTTCTATATCCTGGTTCATCCTCATCTCAGAACTCAGCCAGGGGAACCAGTCCTGGAGGTGAAGGATTTTGGCCCCAGCTGGAGGGATGGCAATGCCTTCAACCTGCTGATTCACAACATCAGGAGAGACCTGGTGGATCTCCAGGCATTGACTGGATGCACCAATGTGGAGAGGCTGGATAAAGCCTTCACTGTGGCTCATGAGGAACTGGGCATTGCTAAACTCCTTGATCCAAACGGTGGGTTTAAATCACACACTACCCTCCTCCATACCCCTGTCAGAATTGATTCAATAACTGTTACTAAGATGTGAGAATGATGATTAAAATGAATAAGATAAAAAATGAAGATGATTAAAACTTTCAAACATGGTTACTTCACCAAACCATGGACAACCCTCCTCGAAAACACAACAAACCACAAAACATGGAATTAGTTTGTAGAAGGGGTAAAATGACCACTTTAGCATTTCTTAATTATAGCAGCAGTTTGAAGTACAACATTATTATTACATGGTATTCAAAGGCTTTGAGAAACATAAATTTACAACAAATATTAGACAAGAAAGATATCTTCATTAAAATGCAGGCACAGACTCATTTTGACATTAAGTTAAATTCCACAGTCCTGTGAGCTACGTCTAATTCAGTTATTCTCTGCTTTAAACAGGGTGTGCTGTTTCTGTTCACCAAAATAAACCATTCAAATGAATTTTTTCCAATTATCTGAATTCACAAGAAAGTTGTATTTTAGTTTTAGTAACCCCCGATATAGTCTTTTAAATGGTAGTGACATGATTGGGAGAAATAAAGAATGCCTCTTGAACCAAACTGGTTGAAAAATGTATCGATGGATACACCAGCTGGAGTGGATGTCGTAGCTGTAAGAATTTATCATGAATTTGTTTACTTAAGCCGAATCAAGCATGAACATACTATCATTTTGTTTCCTTTGAGCCCTGATATAAATATAACCCATAGAAACCTACACAACAGATTTGTCTATCATAAGGCATACAAATGGAAGTTT
>JZLH01S0039589.1:40716-67917 GCA_001188425.1 Eucidaris tribuloides
GAGTTTGCACTTGCTTGGAAAGGAGAATTGTGTCAGTTTCTCAAATAAAAAAGAAATATGGTGGTGGTCATTCAAAATAAAGGTCCTCAAACAATGGATGCAAAATTGGTTTCAAATTTTATTCCTAAACCTTGTCTTTGAAAATATAAATTGCCTGCACAACAAGAGCCTTCAGTCTCCCCCCCCCCCCAAAAAAACAGCAGCCACCCGGATAAGTGATATGACCGGATAAGAGAGATAATGTACAAACACAGTATAGGGGGGGAGGTAATACATGTCATAAGTTATAGTATACAACCCACACACCATGCACAAATTGCAACTGACCACACACAAGTGGCACGTTATTTATTGTTCCCTGATACCCAGCAGGTTTTTGTGTACTCTTCTGATAAAGGTGTATCAATTACAGGCAATGATTGATAAGTCCATTGTCCGGATAACAGAGAGAGCCGTTTAAGTGATGGCCGTATAATCGAGGCTGAACTGTACTTTTAAGGTTTGTAAATTTGTTTCTATTTTAAAAGAATCATACGCTAAAACTCTTTCATTTGTAGAAACAGCAGGAGAACCAAGAAGGACAAGAGGAGAAGACAGCCTGCCAACAAATCACTGACTTCTTGAAGAAAGGAGAGGCTGAGGTAACGGCCGGCAAACAGACGGATAGATCAAGGCCACAAGACTATCGGGTATGTAAGCTATACGTGAGGTATAACTATTAACTCTTAACGTGCCAGAGGATTTAAGCCTCTATGAACTTTATGTGTATTATTTGGTGCAGATCTGCGACTTTGGCACGTTAAGAGTTAAAAATTCACCTACAAATACCAAACATTGATTATACAAGAATGACATCCTGTGAAACTGTAGTATTGGCTAATGATTAACAGAGAACTGTAGGTTTTTTGTAATATTTCTGATTATCAGGTAATTGTGTTTTTTTGTAATATCTATGATTAAAGATATCTCTGAGTAAAAGGTTTCATATCCACAAGCATTTCAATAACTTTGCGTTTCTTTTAGATTTATGTGAAACGTACAAATTGTATTTTTTTAAAGAGATACATGTTACAGATACAGATTGTATTTTCTAAAGAGATACATGTTAAAGATTATAAATACCTAAGCAAAGCTCTTGTGCTATTTGTAAGTGTGGGTTTAAATACCAATTTGATGCAGTCACAGTTGAATTGAAATTCAGTCTTCTTCACACATATTTCATTATGTCATTGACAATGAACATCTCCACCTCCCAATAAAGAAAAATATGTAAATACTAAACATTCTTGTTGGTCTGTACTGTTTATTAATGCCAGCTTATTTCAACCAACATAACCATTTGCATAAACTTTTAGTTCAACATATGTTCACTGAATGCCTGACATTTTTCACCACATAAGTTGGAGCTACCTAATGCCTGGAATAAATTGTGTAAGTTTTCTCTTTTAAAAAAATGAATAAGATCAGATAAAGGACAGTTTGTGACACTTATGACATACTGTTTCATACTGTGTAAGAAGCTACCTAAAAGTTTTTATTTTGCCCTCACCAGAACTTCATTGAAATGCAAAGACAACATGACAAAACCAACAAACTGATGACAGTACTAGTACAAAAGAATAATAAGAAGCTCCTCGTCACGGTAACGAAGGAGGAATGCGACATCATCATCGAGAGATGGACCAAGCTGTCAGAGAACTATGACGAGTGGCGACGGAAGCTGGAACAAGATATGCCGGGTCAGCTGGGTCAAATAGGGCTGTGGCTTAACAGGGCGGAGGACCTCATGAGGAGGAGGGAGGTGGAGCCATCAGAATCCCAGGAGGCGACATGGAGCCAGATGAAGAGGAGGTTACAGGAGCATAAGGTGAGTTTGGGGTGGATGTGGGAAGGGGTGGATGTGGGGTGGGGTGGATGTGGGGTGGGGGATGTGGAAGGGTGGTGTGCGGTTGGGAGTGTGGTGGATGTGGGGGTAGGATGTTGGGGAGGGGTGGATGTTGGAGTTGGTGGATGTGGCGCGCTGGGTATGTGGGGTGGAGTGGGTTGGGGTGGAGTGGGGTGGGTGGGTGGCTGGTGGATGGTGGATGGGGGGGATGTGGGGGGGGTGGATGTGGGTGTGGGGGGATGTGGGGTGGGGGATGTGTTTGGTGTGGGGTGGGATGTGGGAGTGGGCTTGATGTTGGGGTGGGTGGATGTGGGATGGGGTGGAGTGTGATGGGGTGTATGTGGAGTGGGGAGTATGTGGAGTGGGCAGATGTGGGGTGGGCGTGATGTAGGGGTTGTGGGTGTGGTGGGGGTGAAGGTGAATGTTACTGTATCCATGTCAGCATATCCTGTATGGAGTGAGCATTGGTCTTATATTGATTCCCCTGTGTGTGGGTATTGAAATGATAAGATATCCCCGCTCCCCTTCCTCCCCACAAATGCTTTGCATTTCTGTCCACACATTTGTGTTAAATCTGAAATGGATATTTGACTTTTTTAGTTCACCTGAGCTGAAGGCATAAGTGAGCTATTGCGATTGCTTTTTGTACGTCGTGCATTGTTCGTCGTACGTTGTGCATAAATTTTTGCACATTTTCATCTTCTTCTTCAAAACACATGATTGGATTTAGTCCAAACTTGGCAGGAATGATCCTTAGGGGGAAGAGATTTAAGGGTTTTCAAATGGACGGCCTAGGGGCAAAGGGCCAAAAGTAGGTACCATATTTTCCGGCATATAAGCTGCACCTTTTTTTTGGTTGCAGTTTACAAAGCATTATCATGTTTTTCTTTTTTCTTCTCCTTTTCTTGAAGGCATTCCAAGTTTGATGTCATGGGGAAAAGCAGTGATCGGAGGAATAAAAAATATATATATATTTATGTGCATGCATGAATGTTTCTTTTATGTTTTTTTTTTTTAGAGGAATAAATACTGAGTAATATATTTGTATATACTAGAATGTTTCTTTTATGGTGTTTTTTTGAAGAATAAATACTGAATTATATGTATGTGCATGCAGATAAGTTATACTTATGTTTTTTGGAGAATAAATACTGAGTTACTAGAGAAAAATATTTGTAATTTTGATGCTCGAGATTACAATATTAAGAATGATGTGTGTGTAATTGCGTGATCATATACAAACATGTTTAGTTTTACATCATAACGAGTGTGTAATGCTGATCTGAGTGTGCATGGAGATTAGTGTTGAAACATAAAATACAATTTTAGAGGAATAAGAAACGAAACAAATAGGTCTTATATCAAGTAGTTTGTTGGAGTAAGGGGGTGAATGCATGTAATGTATTACAGAAACACATATTTATCTCTTTTGCTGGCATGATACGTGTATTCCTATGTATAGGGTTTGAGGGATGTAAGTAAACAAAATACTAGCAATATCTATGAGCATTATCAAAATGGTTGGCGTCTGAGTATCTGTGAGATGTCAAACATCATTGGATTACAGGTAAAGTCAGCCATGAACCATACTTGACTCACACTTGCTTTGAAAATCATGTGAATGGTGTGCACTATCATACTCCAATAATTCTGAGTTCCATATGACTCTTGTTTCATACCAATTCAAGTTTTCAAATTCCCTTTAGCGCCGCTTATCATTTGTACCACATCAATTCAAGTTCCGCATTGTCTCAAACCCCGCTTATGATCTTAAGGTACTAATTCCTACATTCTCAAAAGCACCGCATCATTCTTTACGGACCTATTATGGTCCTTGCATTTTCTTAAGCACCGCTTACGTGATCTTACCATACTAATTCAAGTTTACTCTCTTAAGCACTGTACTATCTTTTAGCAACAATTCAAGTACTTGGTACTCTGAGTCTCAAAGCACTGCATCATTCCAGAGCTGTGATCTATCCTTGCCAATTCAACTTCTTGCATTCTTAAAAGCGCCATATTGTTTCTTTCTGCAAAAATTCATGTTCCTCTATTTGCCATATCATTTTTTTGTAATTTTATGGTACCATTTTAAGTTCTTGCCTTCTCTTTGGCTCCGTATTGTTTCTTTGATGTTGTATGGTAACAAGTCAGGAGAGCATATATATAGGGAAGGTAAAACAAGCTCCCCATCATTCAGTCTAACCCATTATTCACAGTGAAGTTCTATATTCTACACTCAAGTTCAACACGATGCCTAAATGCAATTCTTTTACAGTGGCGTTCAAGCTCTCCGTCTGCAGGTATGCAGAAGAGCTTGGCAACCGTGCTGCAGGAAGAATGTTTGACGTGGATGAGTCAAACGTTCGTCGTTGGAGAGGTGCTAAGGTCAACATTGAGAAAATGCAGAGCAAGAAGAAGTTGATGAGGTCCAGTCAGGCAAGGTGGCCAGAACTTGAGAAGAAACTGTTTGCTTAGGTTACTAAGAAGCGGGCTGAGGGTCATGCTGTATACACACTAGCTCTACATTTGATTGAAGACTTCATGCCAGGTACTACATAGGCGTACAGGTTTATGTCTCGCCATAACCAGTCCATTTGACGACGAACGCACATCGCCCAGCGTCTTCCAGATGTCTTGGATGACAAACTCTCTAAATTTCAGCGATTTGTCATCTGTCAGTGGCAACAACATGAATACCCCCTGAACCACATTGGAAATGTGGACCAGACCCCACCAACGTTTGACGTCCTCCGCTCATCTATCGTCTTGGAAAAGGTGGTGAGGTTAGTCAGCATCGTAACATCCAGTCAAGATGAGGACTGGTTCACTGTCATGCTAGCGTGCACCGCTGATGGAGGGAAGCTTCCCCCTTACGTCATCTTCAAAAGGAAGTCTCTTCTCAAGGTCACGTTCCCCCCTGGTGTCATCATCAGAGTGCAAGAGAAAGGCTGGATGGACTAGGAATTAGTAGAAGACTGGCTGCGCGTCGTTTGGGGCATATGAGTACCCGGGCTGTCGCGCAAGCGTAGCATGTTGGTCCTTGACGCCTTTCAGTGTCATAAGACCAAAGCTACCAAGCGACTGCTCCGTGGGCAGAACACCGATCTTGTCATTATTCCAGGCGGGATGACATCGATGTTGCAGCCCCTGGATGTGTCCATGAACAAACCGTTTGAGGTCCGCAGTGGCAATGCTGGTCAGAGTGGATGATGGAGGGAGGAAAAGAAATGACCAAAAGCGGGGGGATAAAGAAGGTTGACCTTGCCTCCATCTGTGGGTGGATCAAGAAGTCATGGGAGGAGATACCCAAAGAGATCATCCAGTGGGCTGTCCAGAAATGTTGTATCTCAAACAAACTGTACAGTACCGAGGATGACATCCTCTGGGAATTGGACAATGAAAGCATTGACAATGAGACTGATGGGATGATGATCTCCATTATCCCAACTCAGATGATGAACTTCAACGGGTGTCTGCAGAGAGCTAAACCCGCCCTGACTCACACGCACAGCGGCTCCGAGCAGACGTCCAGAGTGCGCACGGGTTTTGGGTTTTGTTGGGGTCCTGCCTTCAGTCACACAGCTTGCAAGTGCATTCGATAGCGCTTACAACGGCTGGTGCAAATGCAAAATAGAATAACAAAAAAGATGAAAATGTCAAGAAAGGCCAAACTGTGTGGATTGTAACACACAAGGCAAACGCACTCAGCTGCATGTCTGTTGTTTCCTGGCAAAATCTAAGCCTTACTAATGCACTTCAGATGTAAGTCACGTCTTGAAATGTGGAGACAAAATAAAAAGATTGATCATTAGATTTTACAACAGCAAATTTGACAATTACACCGTCAGTACATGCATGCGCTATGGTTTTCATGAGAGGCAAGAAAAGATGGTTTGATAGGCAGATTTTTTTTCCTCTGGGTCTCATAAGTGGGGGGAGCAGCTATACGGACCTGCGGCTTATACACCGGAAAATATAGCAATTTTCAAAGATCATATTCTCTAGATCCAGAAATAGTTAGCAAAGTCACTGTGTGTGTAGTGTGTAGATACCTCTGTATGTGATAAATTATTGTTGCTCATGACAATGCCCAGGGTGGTCCTGTTTGGCCTGGGGGGGGGGGGGGTCAACAGTTTAGGGGAGGGCCCTATGGGAAAAATTCACATTTACATCATTTTTTTTTCTTTAAAGCACACCAGTGGATTTAGACCAAAATTGGTGGGAATAATCCTTAAGGGGAGGAGATAGAAGATTCCTTAAATGAGACACCTGGCCCAGGGGCAGGGCCCACAAGGGCCGTAACTAGGTAACTCTCTAACCACAAGTCCATTTGTAACCAAACTTGGATGGGACATCAATGGTATTTACGTGTCAAGGATATTTGATATGTGGAAACTTGTTATGCAGGGAGTACAGTAAAGAAACATACTCAAGCACATGTAGTATCAATATATTTTTTTCAATCAGTCACGTTGCATTTTCACAAGGAGAAGATTATCTTTCAGAAACTCTTTAATTAGAAGTAAGTGTCCTAAAAATATCTGCATTGATTAAGATAATTCATCCAATATTTGTGAAATTCAATATTCTACAATGTCTATTTCTCTTGCTTTGTCTATATATGTGTTAGAATTGTTCATTGGGGTTATGTTTTCCAGTTTTTGTATTTTATTGGTACAAACGAACAAATATGTTGTGTCAGGTTAAACTTATATTCTTTTGTGTTTTGTTTCATACTTTCATTCCACAGGACCACTTTGAGAATGCTAGTAGCGTACAAAGGGCTTTCACAGACATACACCAACGTGGTAATGTCTCCATAGATGGTGAAGAAATCCCACAATCCATGTTGGACAGCATGGCTGAAAGATTCAATGTTGTATTGCAGACGATTGAACCTCGCAGGTGTGTAAATAAATTGGATTGTAATTATCATCCCGTAAATAAGTAATTATCTACATTAATTTCTTAGTAACAGGTTGCTATGGCAGCAGTGACATCATGGCCTGCCTTGAATGTTGTCAAGCATTATCTTATGTAGCAGCATAATTATGTGTACACGTACAATTGGAAAAATAGTGAGGTAACATTGTATTGAAATATCTCTGATTAAAGCATCATACAACAATATTTCCATAAAAAAAAAATGTGAGCTACACGATTCCCCATGCTCCTAGTGTCTTTAACAAGGTCAAAAAATGAAGTTCTTAAAAACTATAGTTCAAAAATGATCATTAGGTGCTTTTAAAACTAAGAATCATTGAGAGACCATTCCAGTTTTCCCCCATAGACTGCTGTGTTGCAGAATTTTCGTCTGCAGAGAATAGTATTCATGTGCCAATTTTTATCTGTACATATTTTACAAGTGACAGCTAACTGTCTGAACTTTTGTGTTCTAGTGTGTTTAATTGTCCATTCAAACACTGTCAGATAGGTCAGATAGCAAAGTTTGACATTTTTTTTAAACAGGTCTCCTACAATGTTATATAGTGTCTTTAACCCATTGGAGAGGGTTTGATTTTGATGTAACACACATTCCCTATAGACCCCAGTCCAAGAAGATGTCTCATACTAATAGTCTCCAATCGGTTAAAAGATCTTCAGATTTTCATTATGTGCAGTTCTGATATTGTCTTTGCATAAAGTTTGTATTTACTTACCATTCATTATGGTGGAAGTCATTGAATGTTTGATGTGTATTTCTATTTTGAGACAAATCTGGAAACAATTTCTTACACTGTGATGCATATAGAAAACTGAAACTGAAATCCTAAGATGAATTCCACTCATCAGTATTTCAAAAAAAGAATCACACCTTGGACATAGTTTTATTTTCCCTCATCCTTGCCTCATTACTTCAAAGGAGGGATTTAAAATGCCAACAATATTTGTACTAGGGATGCATCTCTCTATTAGCTGCAGGCCAAGTTCAAATTTGACTATATTCTGCCCTAGGTCAAAGGTCATGGCCAAGAAAATTTGTGTGCAAAGCCTTGTTGATCTGTGTACACTTGACAGGGAAAAAAATTAAAATTTTCACTCTTACAGGGGAAAAAATTAAAATTTCTTTTCGGGGGCTACTTTTCCTGTTTCAGAGCATTCCAGATATTCTTTTGGATTGAACCCTATGGCATTTTACGGGGGCTCTTTTGCCATTTTGGTGGCAAAATCTAACAGCACCCCTGTGTAGTTTTTTTTTCTTCTGACTCTTGATAAGGTTTTAAGCCTTTGAGGTATAATGACGAAACTCATGTCAGGGATGTATCTCTCCGTGGTCTAGTTTTAAACTTAACCCCTTGGCTATGGGAATTAGATGTGCTATGTATTAAGTTTATGGGAATTGTAAAACATTGGATGAAATCAATTACTTCTTTGCATACGTGCAGAAGAGTATATTAGATTGCTTTTGATGATACTGCATTAATCAGCTATTTTAATACCTGTTTATGAAGTATGCTGTTGTTTAACTTCCTCACTCAATTTCTAAATCCAGGATATGCCTGGAATATCAAGAAATCAAGTATCGTCTTCTGGCTTTCATCGTCATGGCTGAGAAGAAACTCCAGACGTGGACCGTGAAATACAACAAGGAGGAGGATGTAAAGAAGATGCTGCAAAACTATGTGGTAAATATTATGATCTCACTCATGCTGACATTTTTAGCCGAGTGTTATGTATGCTTACAGGCCCACACGTAAAACTTTATTTGTTTGAGTGTGAAGTTGATCAATCAAAATTCTATTTTCAATTCATTTTGTCCAAAACTTTTCCACCACAGATTTTTCAACTTTTTTGCGTGTTTCTGTCAGAACTGTTTCTGTGCAACGTTTCAATAAGTTTGATACATTTAAACGTGTGACACCCTCATAGAGCTTGTTGATATGACTAACAAAGAATAGGTTTGTGTGATGGAAATAGTAAATGCTAATATGCTTGTCTTTTGGGCCAAGGGGTCGTGTTGTAGTGGATGATTTCATAAATTTCCTTTTGAAGAATCCTCAGTTCAAATCACACCAGAAACTCTTTTATCCATAGGTCAGGATTTTCATTCCAATGACTTCATTCCTTGGATGGGACTTAAAGCCCTAGGCTAAAAATGACCACAGTTTAAAAACATAATTGTGAGCTACATAATCCTCCTTGTTCCAAGTATCTTTGATAAGGTCTAAAAATGAAGCCCTGAAAAAATTGTATTTCAAAATAATTATTTAGTGCTTAAAAAAGTGAAAATTGTAAGTTGACCGGATTCACCTGCCCATTTCCTCCCATGGACTTACTGTGTGGATGTTGGCTATTTTGTACTCGGCCCGAGTATTCATATCTTGCCAGTGGTAGCATAAATTTCCAAACTTTTGTATTCTAGCGTGATTATTGGTCCATTCAAACACTACTATGTAGCTCAGATAGCAAAGTTTGACATTTTTTTTAATTTGAAGCTCCACAAAATTAGCCTGTGTCTTTAAAAGTTGTGGGTCCTTAGTTGAAACATCTTGGCACATTGAAAAACAACCATCCTTTGCTGAAATGAGGTTGAAATCCCTGTGTGATGGCTATCTGTGAAACAGAGTACCCAGAGAGAAAAGTGTATGTTTGCTTTTATTGCTTCCTTGGGTAAAGAATCTTTAACAACACATTTTCTTTACTTTGATATTTTCAGGAATTTGTGGAGGCCGGACATTTCTTTGAGCAGTATGAACAGACATTTCAGTTATTGGAGAAAGCGACTGACACATCTATGCAGAACATAACAGATGGTATGTGATATAAGTCATATCTTCTCTTATTTTGAGGGTTGGCAGTTGTGGAAAAGGAAGAAGTAGTGAATAGATCCATTGTATTTAGTGAAAAAGACAAAGAATTTGTCTAAAAATGAAATATCTGTAGTATAATTTGTGTAATTATATCATTAATGGATGATTAAATTAATTAAGATTATTCATCCATTCATTCCTTCCAATTTTATTTCCAACTTCATATATAATATACTATGTACAATATATACAAACCAATTACATTCAAATCAATATGCATTGTGACAAATGGAAAAAAACAACAAAGTATATGAAAGGTTGAATACATGTATTTGCTTGGATATTTCTATTAGTCACATGGAAATACGGAGTGACCGCAAAGCTCAAAGTAGTAGTAGTAGTAGTAGTAATCCAGGTTTTAAATCCGGTTTAGTCCCCGAGCTACAGGGGTGGCCGGATTCACCTCGCACTCACAGAAATCACCCTCACCCCCTCCCTCCACTTTACTCTATTCGGCGCATCCTCCTCCCTCAACCCAACCCTCCTACTCTCCTCCGCCACCTGCTTCTTCCATGTCTTCTTCGGTCTCCCCCTTCCCCTCTGACCATCCACCTCAAACTCAAGCGCCCTTCTCAAAACATGATCAACATCCCTCCTCAACACATGTCCATACCAACGTACTCCGTTCGCCTTCGCCATCTGATCCACCGTCTCTTCCAAATCCAACATCTGCATCAAAACCTCAGTCTTCTTCCTGTTCATCAGCTTCACACCACACATCGCTCTCACCATTGCTCTCTCAGTCCTTCTCAGAATCCCCATCTCATTTTCACTCAAACACCACGTTTCACTCCCATACAACATCGCCGATCTCACACAACTCCTATAAACTAATCCTTTCATCTTCAGAGGAAACCTTTTCCCGTATAACAACTCTCTGCATTCCCTAAACTTCACCCATCCAAATCTTGCCCTTGCTGTCACAGCTGCCCTGCACCCTCCACTCACAACCCTGTCCCCAAGTATGAAAACTCTTTCACTGTTTCCACCTCGTCACACAACTTTCAACATGTTCCACCATCTCTCTGGTCCTTTTTCACATTTCAAAATCTCTTGCCAACCTCGGGGTCACTCTCTTCATCCTTGTGCATCTCCCATGAATCCATTTCCCACATTTCCCACACAACACTGAATTTGCCCTCACCCTCTTTCCACACATGCCGCATGGGTCTACCTTACTCACTGATACTTCCTCTTCTGCTCCACTCACCATCATTTTCATCTTTCCAAGGTTTACCTTCAAACCCTTGCTCTCAAAAGCCATCTTCCACTTCCAGAACTTCTCCCTCATTCCCTCCAACGTCTCACTCATCAAAACCAAATCATCAGCATACAGCATCTCGGTCATCAAACCTTCTCTTGCATTCTCAGTAACCACATCAATCACAATTGCAAAAATCAGTGGCGATAAAACAGAACCTTGATGCACTCCCACTTTCACCTTGAATTCCTCAGATAACTCTGACCCAACTCTAACTCTTGTTTGCTTGAGTATTATTTTGTGCTTCATTTGTTTAGATTGATTTCAGTTTACTTGGTGTATTTTCAACACTTATTTTTAGTCAAATTTTACTTAATTTCTGCATATTTTTTCCATTCCATCTGAAGGCCTAATTTACAACTTTCTTATAAATTTACCTTTCATAATACACCATACTTCAGCTGGTGAGAAGGAGGTCTGCCGTAAGTTTGTCCAGGACATGGAGCTCAAGAAGCGCAACCTGACGGTGGAGGTGGCCAGCGTACGTACCATGCTGGAGAAGGTACTGGAGAACTGGAGGCTGTACCGGTCAGGGGTCAATGACCTCCAGCCATGGCTGGAGGGTGCAGAGCAAGTCCTGGCCCAACCGGATCATGACAAAAAAGTGGTGAGAAAAAAATATGGGTGTCGTTTAGATGGGGGATGAAATTCTTTTGCCACCAAACCACATGTTTATCTATTTATTTGTTTATTCATTTATTTATTTACTTAATTAATTGTATTTTTTAAATCATTTATTTATTTATTCATTCATTTATTTACTTATTTATTTATTTATTTATTTACATTTTTACTGCTGTCATATAATGCACAAAAATTACAAAAACAATGTTTTCACTTCAGGATCCATATGTCTTGTATTTTATAAATAATCAATACTTTCAAAGGGCCTGTTGCATCATATGTTTGTGTGTCAGTTGCACAAAATTCAAAGTTAGTAAAATAACAGCCATTGATTTATTTAATTGAATTTGTGACAGTCCTTAGTTTCATGAGCACTCACTTTTCTGCTCGAATTTGTTTGTAAGAAGTAAGGATTTATATGAATCTGTGCATGTATGGATGATATTTATCTTGTTCTTTTATAAGAGCAATAATATATGTAAAGTATTGGAAGCTGATTATTACACTACTCTTGTTACAACGTTTGTTTATTTTCTCTTCCTTGTTTACCCCCTTCTACATCCTGTGGAATTTCCAGACCTTCTTTGCCAATTTATCTGATGTAATGGCAAGGCATACAGCTTTGAATCAACATGGGAACTTTCTGATTGAGACATGTCAACCAGAGGTATCATTCAGTATTCAGCAGCAACTTCAACTGCTTAACAAAAGGTGGAATGAAGTATTTGATAATGCTAAGGTAATTTACTTGTGGCCATATTTCATGTGTGTTAGTTTTTCTTTGTTTACTGTCTTCTTATGATTAACCCTAAAAATACCACGGGCTATTTCGGCTCTAACTATTAGCCGGGGGGGGGGGGGGCGGGGGGGGGGGGGGGGGGGGCGCCCCCCCCCCCCCCCCGAGATCTCGGCCGCAAGATGCGCGATCGCTGCGAAAAGCACTCCATGGACGTTTGTAAACTACATGACTGTATAGTAAAATTTTCAAAAAAATTGATTTTTAATATCTTAAGTAATTAATATGCAAATAAGTGTATGAAATTATGTTTTCACCTCTATCGTCACTTACAATAGCTGTAGAATGCTAATTTTTGGTCGAAAATATTCATTTTACATGTTCAAAACAATTATCTAAAAAATTTGCCAAATAGATTAAATTTCCTATGTATTTAATTGTTGTGTGAATTTCTTATGTATTTCCTTTTGTTTTTCGACCTTGTTGTTTTTTATTATTTTTTCGATTAACATTTGTCGGGGAACACTTTTGCGATCAATAAACAGCATAAACTTAAATCATTTCAGCCAGGTAAAGTGAACAATAACAGTACATTTATAAGTTTTGGGCTTGAAAACACAATTGCATTGATTTTCGTACGCAAAATCACGTTTTTGAGCAATTTTGGAGTTGCAATGCATGTACGAAAAGTCGCGCAGCGTCGTAACGGTACGTCCGATTTTCGAAAATGGTGCTAAATATGCGCGATACTTGTAAAGTAAAAAGGCCAGTGGAATGCGGGCGGTCAAAAATTTCGCAGCGGCGGCGTAATCGAGATTTGTCGAAAGGGGGGCCATTATCGCCCCCCCCCCCCCCCCCCCCCGGTTTATTAGGGTTACAAGAAAATAACACGTCTAGAATAATTTTTTATTTTATTATTCATGATTGAAAATTATAAAATTAATATTGAATCACTAATTTTATTTGTTGTTTAAGTCAAGCTGACAGCCCCAGCAAATAAAGTAAGATACATAGATAAATCCAAAATTAAAATAAATAAATTGATAACAAATTTATAGATTAATTGCATAATTAGTGTTTCTAAAAAATGCATAAAGTTTACTATAGGTATGTATAATTGGTTTTAAGAAGACCCTTCCTGATCTTCAGTTTAATAACAAAATTTGCAAAATAGCTTGGCTGTGCCCAGCACAAAACATTTTGACTGAATAGTTTTGCTTAAGAAAATGACTAGATACCAACATTTCTAATAATTGAATAATAATATACAATTGATGCACTGATTACGAGTGTGTTAGAGCAGAGACAGTGCACGAAGTTTAGTCAGTGCAATTAATAACACACGTGCCCGCAGGGCAAGTGCGTGATCGATTGCACTGACTATTGAGTGCACTGGAACTGTCCTAACACACGAACAAAACAGTACATCAATTAATTTATAAGACGAGTCAACAATACAGCCTGAAAATATGCAACAAAAATTAGAACCTAGGCTAAAGCCTCCATTTTTCTGCGATACGGAAAACGGAGAAAATCACGGAAATGGCAAGTGTAACGCAGAAAATGCGAAATCGTGAAATGCTGAAGTAATAACCTTAAAATTGGTAGTAAAGTACAAAATAAAGAAATATTAAAATGTCTGAAATAATTCTTCAACTAAATAATACCATTACCAAGCATGAGAGTAAGTTAAGTGACCCTAGCAAACCCCTCTGAGGACCACTCTACCGGCCGTCTTTCTCACTACCATGACTACGGCAGCTCCATTTCACTGATTCTGAGTTGTAGTCATGCAAGTATTGGGTAATATATAGTGTTTATATATGTGATTTTGAGTAACGCGGAAAATCGCGGAAAATGTAAAATTTGAAAAGCGGAATTTTGATTTTGTAAAACGGAAAAATGGAGGCCTTACCCTAGGCCTAGTAGAGGCGAGCACTCAACCATAAGCTAGCTAGACCAAGTTCTAGTCTACCCTACGACTACGTACAGACGAGTACAAACTTTTTTAATTTGGCTGCCGATATATGGGCGCGGCGAATATCGTCGGGTATCGATCGTGTGTTATCAATTGGGCATGCACGTTAGGAGAATTAAATGCACTACCCACGCCTGTCAATTGACCAATCAAATTGTGTCATTCTTAAACCTGTCTTATAATATAAAAAATGTCATCCAAATAGTTGAAAAATAAACCCAAGCAAAACTTGCAACAATGATTAACAAAAAATAAATAAACACAGCAGCTACACATTTGTCTGGTTTGGACATGTTTGAATCACTGTGGGTTTATGGTAGTTAACAGGAATGTTTATTTGTTTATTTTATTTTTTTATCTGACAGGTCTACATGAAAACAGCAGAATCCGAGAAGAGGTGGCAAGAATTCAGTACTAAACTAACTCAAGTCAATGTGTGGCTTGAAAACACAACAAAAATATCTCGTCAACCAGTGGAATGTACCCACAATGCGGTTACCCAACATGTGAGGGAACTAGATGTAAGTGACACCTGTTCGCACAATTTGTAAAATATCACAACACAAGTGACCATCTTCTTGCATCGAAATTGCAATATTTCTTTCTAAAATAAACTAATCAAATATTGACAATGATTAAATGAATGAATTGGTAGATCTTACCTGGCTTTAATGCTTGATAAATTTTCATCAAATTCATAATTTTATCAGAAGTACATAAGTATTAGTAAAAGTTAATTTGTAGATGTTATACAATATTTTGTTTCTTCTTCTATTAAAGCTATGTGGGTTTCTTTTTAATTGGATTATTTTATTTAAATGATAGTATGTCTCCCTATTAGTGGGAAAAGGGGATGAAGTGATAGAATTTAAATTAATCCATCGTTCAAAACAATTAAACATTCAATTTTGATTATTTCAAACAATGAATGGAGAAAAAAAAAACTTTTCCCACTATTTTAATCGCATGACCAATTTCACTGTTTTTGATTAAATCAGTGTTTATAGAAATCATATATTCAAATCCACCAACCCTAGTTAACAGGTAGGAGACTAAGAACGAGATATCTCAGACTGGGTCTATGGAGAATGCATGTTATATTGAAATCAAATCGTCCCCAACAGTTTAAAATATCAACATTCCCATCTGACATAAACTAATTGAATAGAAATGTTTGAATGAGCATTAAGAACTTTGGGGCAATAATTCTCTCAAAGTTTTCGGCTTTTTGTTTTTTTACTTTAGTATTGTATTTTTAACAGTTAACTAATAAATATATTTAATTTTGAACTGTGTATAACAGGACACAATAGGTCAGGTGTCTGGCCAGGAGCATGCCTTCAAGCACCTGTCAGACACGGCTCAGGTCTTGGTCAAGAGCAGCAGCCAACAGCAGGCCAAGCAATTCCTTAGCACACTGAGAAATGTCAAGCTAAATCTTGAAGCTGTCAGGTAAGAGAAGAAGAAAGAAGGTCCTAGAAATGCTGGGTCTTCCCTAATTGCAGGTGGCATAACTTCAGTTCACTTCAATCATGTGGTAAAATTCAAAACAATCAAATGTTTAGATTAGATACATTAATGTTTCAAAACATTTTCCAATCTATATTGAAAACCCATCTGTTTGTTTTATTTTATTCATTATTTTGTGTTTATATTAACTTATATGATGTGAGCAGCAGTTTTTGGTCCACATATATTCTGTTTAAGTTCTAGATGCGTTGATCTCTCGATCTTATATCTGTGTATGCTACAGGCTTTATTTTTTGTAGAAAAGTTTTGTATTTTTATTATTATTATCATCATTATTAAAAACATTATAAGTCTGTAAACAATTAGTTGTTTTCCTTTGCGTTCCTCAGAGAATCTTTGCCAGAGAAGAAGCAAGTACTCATGAAGCTTAATAAATCCCTTGACGATTTTGATGACGGCATGGGAGAGGTCAAACAGTGGATGACGGATGCGGAGAAGTTACTGGCTGAATCTGAGCAGAAGGCTGCTACTGAACCAGTCAAAGCATTGCAAGTTAGACTGCAAAGCCACAAGGTAAGTCAAATGCCAGGATGTAGTTTGTACCTTAAACCCAGAGATCAAGACCAAGACCCATCATTGTTTAACACTACTGTAGTTCAGATTTCCTATCCAAGACCAAAACAGAGAAAAAGAAAACAGGTCTTGAGATTGGTTGCAAATTTGTCACTGTGAAACTCCAAACCCATATGCAAAAAAAAATTACTGCTCAAGCATTTCAGGTGAGGAGCTAGTAACATTATTAATGAAATCCCATTAAATTATTTTGTGACAAATAAAGTATAATATTCATATTTTTCTTTCAAATTTACAAAGTCACATAAGAGACTTCTGTTTAGAGTCAAAGAAACAGTTCTGGTCCTTCGTAAAAAGTCTTAGGAAAGACTCTTCGGGTATTCTAGCACTAAAAGATAAGGAAAAAGGTATTCTCTTTTCAGAGAATAGCTGGAAAGCTGAGATCCTTAATGAAAAGTTTTGCTCAGTTTTTACGACAGAAAACTTGCAGACATTACCAAATTTCCCTCCATGTAATATTCCTGGTATATCTAACATAACCATTCATACTCCGGTATTGAAAAACTCTTGAGGAATTTACATCCTAAGAAAGCAACTGGGGTTGATGAAATACCCCCTCGTATTCTTAAGGAATTTTCTCATGAAGTTGCGCCGATTCTTGCCAAAATATTTCAAGCTTCTGTCAACACAGGACAGCTACCTGAAGAATGGCGTAAAGCCAATGTCACTCCTATTCACAAAAAAGGAGATCGTACAAAACCAGAGAACTATAGGCCTGTATCGCTCACTTCTGTTTGTTGTAAAATAGTAGAACATGTTGTACATACCCATATAATGAACCATCTTGAATCATACAATATTCGTAACAAATGTCAGCATGGTTTCAGGAAAGCACACTCCTGTGAAACCCAGCTTATACAAACCAAACATGACCTTTCCCTTTCTTTTGACAAAGGGACTCAGACTGACATAATAATAACCGACTTTTCTAAGGCATTCGACACTGTGCCCCATCAACGACTTCTCCTCAAACTCAAGCAATATGGAATCAATGGGAAGATTAATCAGTGGATCTCATCTTTTTTACAGAATAGATACCAGAGAGTAGTATTGGGGGGTGAACACTCACAGTGGGTTAGGGTACAGTTAGGCGTCCCGCAGGGCACAGTGCTGGGACCCTTACTGTTTATTATCTATGTGAATGACCTACCAGACGACTTGACCTCAACTGTACGACTATACGCAAACGACTGTATCATATACTCTAACATCAAATCACGAAACGACGCTTCTAGACTTCAGAACGACTTGGACAAACTTCTGCATGGGAAAATAAGTGGCAAATGAAACTTAACCCAGAGAAATGTTTTGTGCTCAGGATTTCTTCTTCTAGATCCCCTAAAACAACCAAATACAACTTAGGTGGTGTAGATCTACAGGAAACCACCCATCATACATACCTCGGTGTCAATATCTCTCAAGATCTTAAATGGGACAAACATATATCCAAAATTACAACTTCTGCTAACAAAGTTAACGGCTTTATTAACCGTAACTTGACATCATGCACAAAACATACAAAAGCTACAGCTTACACAACATTAGTCCGACCAATCCTAGAGTATAGTTCTAGTGTTTGGGACCCATATACAAAAGAACATATTCATGAAATTGGCAAGGTGCAAAGAAGGGCAGCCAGAATGGTATGCAATGACTATAGGCAAACTACCAGCGCTACAAAACTGATGCAGGGGTTGGGATGGGATCTCCTTTCGACACGAAGGAAAGTTTCGAGGGTCAGTATACTGCACAAGGCCTTGGGGGGCACTTGGCCCTGCCGGTGTTGGACTATCTACGTCCAGCAACTTGAGCTACCAGACGCACATCCTGAAATTCTTTCATCCAGTACCCAACTCGCACCAACTGCTTCAAAAACTCATACATTCCACGCACCATCAAGGATTGGAACTCACTACCCCCCGACATCCTGACAATCACAGACTCCGATAATTTCAGAACACATGCAACTATCTACTTTCGCAACAAAGACTTAAGCAACAAGGACTAATTAACTAAGTGCGCACTCCCAATTTCCTCCTCGTGTGGTTCCTGATAAGGGACAATGAGGAGTACATTCAAGAAGAAGAAGAATTTGTCAAAAGGTTGAAGCTTCGAAAGTCAGAAAATGTGTATATAATGTAAAAGTAATGTAAACCAGCAGTATTCATTGAAAGGTCAATTGTCATGTTCAAAGTTGGTATTACAAAAAACTTCTTCATGTAAAATAGAAGTTACTCTTTTCTAATTTAAAGTTATCTACTCTTGCCTATAAACCCATTGACTCCGAGATTCTGAAAATCCCACAGAGTTAACACAGGACACATCCGGTTCCCGTAGCCAACGGGTTAAATTAACAAGTCATATATTTATGTTTAATGTTTTTAAGTGGTATATCATTTGTTTTCTCAAAATATTACGTTGTAAGTGAAAAATTGAAATGGCTTTATGTTTATTTTTGTTCCTTTTGTGTCCTCCTCAGAAACATTTCTCTAAAGCTCCACAAATTGAGACCAAACTGAAAGAGAAGAATCACATTGTGATGTACATCATCAACCTCAAGTGTACTTACATCAACACCACCATCCTGGAAACCACTGTCTCCAGTTTAAATGTCAGACTTCAGGTGAGACATACACGATACAATATGAAACTCTCAAAACAAAAATGTAAAAAAAAAACAATGTTTATCCATAGCATGTTTCCACTGAAAGGTTTGAATATATTCACACATACAAGTTAAGTATTTATCATATATGGTGATGGAATTTCCCATTTATTTGAATTAAGTTGTAAAATCACCATTTGATGCATTTAATATTTTGCAACAATGTAGTTTTATGCCCTTTGTAAAGAAAAAACAACAAAGAAAATATGATTTTTGTTTGCTTGACCTGTTTAGGGGTTGCTGTACTGATTGGTGAATTTCATGTGTCAATAAATAGAATTAATATAGAATTAATGAATTAAAAGAAATATTAATAGTACTTGTTTCCATTGCAAGGTTTAATAATGTTCACATAAATATAGCAGACTTGTTTAACCATGTGGTGATAGAATTTCCCAGTCATTTTTTGTGGCAAAATCACCATTTGATATTGTCGTATTTGGTATGACATGAATGTTTTCAAATCATCTTTCACATTTATTATCATAATTTACTTTTGAAGGAATGTATGAACAAGGAACATGAGTTTGAATCCAAGATTTCAGCAGAGACTGATGGTTGGGAGAAGTTTGAACTCTGTGAGTCCGACCTTAAAAAGTGGCTAACGCTGGCAGAAAGACAGCTTCAAGACAGACAGGGGACATCAAGTCAGCAGCTTGAAAAGCACAAGGTTAGTTGTACATTCCTTAGATTCCCTGTATGGTCAAGATTTCTGAATGACATTATTTTCAGTAATATACAATTTGTTCAAAGCAGTATTTACATTAGCCAGTGCTGCATCCTGGTTTTGTTGGTTAATTCTTGTAATGTCTTGGGGGCTTTGTTGTGTTTTGCATATCCTGTATAACTTCAACTGCTCTTGAAAATATTGGGCAAATATTCTCTAATTATCTAGATAATAGATGTGGATGACATTTTGATTTATATTTGGTTGAAGTAGTAAGTGATGAAGAAATGCAAATTATTCAAATTTGTATAGCCATATGATTATTTTTCAGCTATGTGAGAAAACATGATTACACTTACATTCATATTGAAATTATTGCCTATTGCAGTCAGACAAATTATTTTTCCTCATCATATTTTGTTTTGCAGGCTGTATTTGGTGCCAATGAGCCCCCTGTGATGTCAAACTTCCTAGAAGCTTGTCAAGGTCTCCTTCATACATTGCCTGCCTCCAAGAGACAAGATGTACAGAGAAGGATGGTGGCACTACAGGAACATTATCAGGTGAAAATAAAACACACATGAAATTTTGTTTGTTTTGTTTATTTGTTCATTCTATCTTTCTTTCCTCTCTTTTTGCATGATTGTCAACTGGGTTCCACTCAACTTCTTGTGATGTGTTAGAGCTTACAGTAATTACTATCAAAAGGTATTATTTCAAGAAAAAAAACAAAAATTGATGTAATAAATAAGAGAGGTTAGCCACGGTCAAATTCCTGTCTCAAAACCGTCTTGAATTTTTTTTGTGTTACATTCTTTCCAATGTCTTGCCTCGACCTGTTTCCCAGAAAATTATTGTTGGCCATTTTTACTGTCAGTAACTCGGGGAAAGAGATTATAAACAATGTTGAATTGATAAATCTGTAATCAGTCATCACTTGTGGCATTTTATAGCCATGTCCTCCTGTATAGCAGAAGCCTGTAAGGTTCAAGTTTCAATAAAAACTGATTATATTGTGGAAAATATGAACAAGAGGGTGGACTTTTTACAGAAAATGACATCTGTCAATATATCTTGTTATCATTTGGGTTATGTTTTAGAGGCCAAGACTGCTGAGTTCTCTGGTTGCTATTGGTTCGAATGACAGCCTAGTAATAAATCCCTCATTTTTTTCTTTGTCATGTATTTAGGGTGTTCAAACCGAAGCACCCATCAAGTTAAACCAGCTTCAGTTTGTGGACGTCCAAAACCAAATCAGTGATCAGCTGGCTGCAGCCGAGGCAGAGCTCACCCTGGAACGACAAGCCCTGAAATCAGACAAACCTCCAGAGCAAGTCTTGAAACAACATCAGGTAAAGCCCTCATTATAAAAACTCTTAAGTAAACCAAAAGTGTATTGCTATACTTACTAACTGTTCAGGGTTATGAATAGATATAATCACCCAAACCTGACAAGGTTTTATATGAACATATTAATGATGACCATGTCTTCTATTTTCTTGCACACAATTGTGTTAATGTTGAGTTTGATTTATATCTGTTTTTATTGAAGGAAATAAGTATTCCTGCAAAATCCTGAAAATATATCAAAGCATTTATCACATGGAATCAGCTCATGTGGATGTTTATCTGTGACAATAATCTGTTTGTTCTTTATACATGTTGCAAAAAAAAAATGTGTTTTTAGAGATCAAAAGGAATGAGTGTCATGTCCTGATCACTAATTAGTTATTATGGAGTCAACATGTTAAATTTGAATCAGATGTGGTTTTGAAAACATTTATAAGGTAATGTAACATGCCAAACAATAAACTTCTGTCATAAAGCAAAGATAAAAATCTACATTACATTCATCAAAGTTCCTCATCTGATGTTCTATGCTGATTGTCCCTCTCTTGTCTTGGTCCAGGACTACTTCCACAACTCCCACCTGCTGACGTCCATCGCGGGACGGCTCCAGGTCCTGGGCACCATCCAGGCCCAGATGGCCAAGACCAGTCCCCAACAGGCCGTGGCCATGAATCAGGTTTGTAAGGAGGCTAGTCAGAGATACCAGGCCTTACAGCAGGAGGCAGGTGACCTTGAGAGAAGACTACAACTGGCACCAAAAAGATGGCAGCAGTATGAGGAAGAGTATGTAGATTCGATGAATTCTTGATTGTGTGCGTGACTGTGTGTGTATGTCTGTCACAGTATACTTTTATGTTTATCTTTATGTCTGTCTGTGTGGTAGTTTGAAATTTTTCTGAAGTATTTTCATTGATCCATAAATCTTTCTCTTCTTGCGCATATATTACCTGTTGAAGGTAGGGCTTTGACTTGAATGAAAATGTGTCAGTGACACCTGTATAACAGCAAAATTCATGAAATGTAAGCAAGATGAAAAGTTAAGTTTAAGTTCTTTAAAACTGAACCACACTTAGTTATATTTCGAGTTTATGATTTCAGTTTAATCCAATGTCCACAAGATTCTGTAATTCCCATTGAGTTAACACATGACTATTTTAACCCGTTGGAGATGATTTGATTTCACTATAATACACATTTTCCATAGACCCCAACACTAGTTAACTCGTACTTAGTCTCCAACGGGTTAATGGGTGAACTTGAAAGCTGTCATGCCACTCAGAAAAGCAAGATAACTGTCCTAACTTCGTATGCTTTTTCATTTAGTTTTATGTTGTTTCATTTGATATATCACCAGTATTGATAAGGTGGTCCAGTGTAATGAGGAGACGAGTCAAGCCTTACAGGCTGTGGAGGCAGCAGACACTGTCCAAGACCTGGAGGAAGCTGAGAGAAATATTGAGGTAATCCTAATTAAAATCCTTCAAGTGTAAAATCAAAGCAAAATATGTCCCCGGATAAAAGAGAAAAACATTGACTAAAATCAAATGAAAATAACCTTGATTGTAAACTTATTTCTGAAGTTGCATTTATAAGTCATTGATGAAGAGGAAAGAAATTGAAAATAACATTACATATTCATTTTAGTGACTTTCACCTTTGCAAAAAGACAAGATTTTTGGTATATATAAACAATTATTTTTTTATCTGCATGTAGATGTAGCTTGTAGGGTATATTATTATGTACTTGAAATGGTAATGTGCACTATTTTATTTAAGAAGTAGATTGAAAATTTTATATTGATAAAATGTTCCAAAAGTAGCAAGTTAATCATGATTTTCTAGACTTGGAGATGATGGAAATGATGATAATGATGAGAATAAATTAAAACCTAATGATATATTTCATGATACCATATCCCTACCTTCCAATTAATATATGCCAATTTTACTTTCTTCATATGAATAGAAATTACTCCAAGCCAACACCTCTTCCAAAGAAGCCCTCTCAAGGCTCCAAGAAGACTTGGCTGACGTTGGTCGAGATGCACCCACCAAAAAAGTCAATGCGGAAGAGAAGAGGCTTGCGGCTCTCTCATCCCAGATCATGACGCAGTCCCAGGCACTGCAAGACACACATAAAAAGATACCAGTCAGGAAGGAGTGGTGTCGCTATAGAGACAAGGGAGAGGAGCTACTGACGAGCGTGAATGATGTTGGGACAGAGGCATGTCGGGAGGAGGTGTGGGAGGATCTGGAATCCCTCCAGAGATGTTGTTCTAATCATGAGGTGTGTACATGGAGGTTGTTTTATTCTTTTGTTTCATGCGTTTGTAATTGTCCTCTTTTGAATTTGTCATTGTTTCTGAATTTCATGTGGAATCAAAGCATATCTGCCACCTGTCCTCATAAGGAATGTATATGTTTGTAAATGTTTTTAGTATTTTCACTAAACTTACTGTATTTCTGTTGGGTGTATTTATACAATTTAATTTGGGGAGTACAGTTAATTTATGTAATGTTTTATGTAATGGTTAAAGATTGAACGTGGATGTCAATATTCAGTAGAGATTCAGACATTACATTATCTCATAAGTAATATGATATGAGAAAATTACATACATCAACACAGATCTTGAAAATAAAGTTATTAGAAAAGAAGAGCAGTAAAAGTGTGGCAATAAGTGCCTTCTGGGCACCAAATATGTATCAGAATGTACATTATGTATTTAATGTCAAAATTCCTTGCGTTATTACACTTTCTCATTAGGGTAGAGAATAATTGTGTTGTAGGAGTATTACTTCAGATCCCCCCTTCACATCTGTAAATAGAAAAATGATGTGATAAAACTAGTAACATTATACTCCATAATAATTGTATAAAAGAATGATTTGATACTGATTACCATAATTTATTTACAGGCTGTACAAAACAAAGTTGACACCTTGAAACCACCAGTTCAGAAGCAGCTGCAACAGGGGAAATCCCTTCAGAAAGATCCCGCCTGTCCTAGATACGTGACTGAACTGACCATCATACTGGACAGAGAGTGGACGAAGACAGTCGACAAAACAAGGAACAAGTCACATAAACTAAATGTAAGTAATTTCATTGACATGCGCAATGTTTGCTTTATTTGTTTGTGAGAGACTGTGAAATGGCTTTGGTATGATCAAAAGTCAGTGGATGTTGCGTCAAATTGTCAATAATATTTATGATTTTAAGATTCATTTCTTTTGGTGACGATAATGGTGATGATGATGATGGTGGTGGAAATAATGATAATGGTCAAGATTGAGATGATAGTGATGGTGATAATGACAGTGATAATAATAATGATGATGATTGTGATGATGTTGATGATGATGTTGGTGATGATGATGATGATGATGATAGTGATGTTGGTGATCATGATGGTGATAATAGTAATATGATGATGATGGTGATGATGGGGATGATGATTTTGATAGTGGTGATGATGATGATAATGGTGATAACAGTAATGCAACCTTGGTTTCACATATTGTGTCTATCACAGGAGAGTTTGCAACTGTGGCAGGATTACGAGGACCAGAGGAAGCGTTTAGATGAGGTGGTGTCCAAATCAGAGGCCGAGGTCAGTAAAAGTTGTCCCCCACCTACCCCAGGGAAGGAGGCTATTCAAGAGGAGATCAGTAAATGCCAGGTTTGTCATCAAGTTTTTTTACATGATGGAAAATGGGGAAAATTTGTCTGTGAAATGTTGTGATAAATGTGTGAAATAGAATATGAAGGTTATGTGCAAAGATACATTGTACAGTTGTCAATTTGTTTGTGGAATCATGAATGTGTGGAGTAGTACAAACAACATTATGATAAATCAATAGTTATGAAAGTGTCAACCTCATAGAGCCTAAATAGAGTAAAATACTTAACTGTACAGTACGTCATGTATATAATGGAGTTACAAAAAAATGTTGAAGTATATGTACCAGGCACATTGAAAGAAGCATTTAAAATTTGTCAAGTCAAGTAATGAATGCTTACTGACACTTGCACAAATAAAATATCATTCAATCAATCAATCAATCAATCAATCAATCAATCAATCAATCAATCAATCAATCAATCAATCAATCAATCAATCAATCACTCACTCAATCAATAGATAAATAAATAAATAGATGAATAAATAAAAAAATACATTAAATAATAAATAAATAAATAAATAAATAAATAAATAAATAAATAAATAAATAAATAAATAAATAAATAAATAAATAAATAAATAAATAAATAAATAAATAAATAATATGTAAATAAATAAATAAAATCTCTTGGTGATTTTGTCCAATGAAGCCAACAGAATTATGTCAAATAAATCAGACAGTAATTGAATCTGTGAAAATGTGAACCAATAGGAAATCCTTTGTTTGTTTTATTTGACTGTTTTTCATATATTCTGTTATTATTTTCATTAGGGTGTCCTTGCTACCCATGCCAAGATTGAGCCAGTCCTTGCCTCACTGGATGAGTTCTCCAAACAGCTTCAGACCATGGCCCCTCAGCCTGCCTGTCAGAATGTACAGATAGACCTACAGGCCTGTCAAAAGAGGAGCTATGATGCTGGTAAACAACTGACTGCTAGACATCAAAAGTAAGAAAAATATCTTCATGAAGTTTATTCGGCATGTTGTATTGATTATTTAAAGCCCTAAAGTTTAGTTTGGGATTTTTGTTATTTGAAGCTTTATGCCCCAAATCATACCCTCCAATAATAGATTCTGAATGTCTTAAGTTTTTTTTAATTAGTTAATGCAAAATCTCGGGGGGGGGGGGGGGACCCCCCAAAATGTTACATATAGCATCTAAAGGGTTAAAAAAGCTTTAATGTTACATGTGTTATATCTCATCTGAAAAGAGCAGACGCAGCCTTCAGATGAGTATAACTCATATAACCTTTTAACCCTTGATGCTATAATGTAAAATATAAGTAAAAATGTCGGGGTCCCCCGACATTTTCATTAATTAATTTAAAAAAAACACACAAAAAAAGTTATATGAGTTAACCTCATCTGGAACGTGAGTTGCTCTTTCAGATGAGGTATAACAATGTAACCTTAAAGCCTTTTTAACCCTTTAGTGTCTATAATGTAAAATTTTGGGGGTCCCCCAAGATTTTTCATTAATTAATTTAAAAAAACTAAAGACATTCAGAATCTATATTGGCAGGTTATGACTTTGGGGCATAAAGCTTTCAAAAAACAAAAAAACCGCGCCAAAACTAAACTTGGGCTTTAATGTGCCAGTACCTTGTAAATCCATGCAGTCCAAAGTAATATAGTAATGGCAATTAATGTAGCAGTTCAGTTTGAAGGGTCTGGAATTTCAGATAGATTTGTCCATTTATAAAAATTTAAGAATCATGTTTACTTGTTTTATGACATTGTAGTAGTGTAAATTTATTTTGAAAGTAGAAAAGGCAGATTGTCATCATCTATATGAGTAATTTGAGGCTGTTTGTAGGCAAAACTGTGTGCAATTGTACATTTGGATGAGGTGATTCATTCAAATCTTCCAAATATGAATTCAGATACAAAACTAATGCTTATCATAATTAATAATTAGAACCTACAGAAATATAATAAACAATTGATTTCCTGTAACATCATGTTTAGTTTAATCTGTATGATAAATTTTGTATGAACTGGTATTCTAATTTTATTTCAGTTCCTTATTTAAAATTGGGGGGGGGGGGAGGGGGGCACAATTACAATAAGTTTTGATATTATTGACAAGTAACATTCCAAATTCTTATAACTCTTAAAAGATACCTTGACTAATAAATGTAGGTAGTGTAATTCAAAGTGAATCAACAACTTAAAACAACTTAGTGATACAATCTAATAGTGATAGTGTGCTGGAACATACAAAATGATATACTGTTTATATTCCTTTAATCTCTTACTGATGTTTATGTTTCTTATTACAGTCTTCAAAAGTTGCTATCAGATTGGAATGATTATAACAATGCTAAGAAAGACCTGGAAGACTGGCTAGAAGAGACCAAGAAGAGGTTAGATACAATTGAGAATGCCGATGGATCTCCAGAAGAACTGCTGAATGCAGCAGAGGTAAGAG
>JZLH01S0039589.1:74908-90698 GCA_001188425.1 Eucidaris tribuloides
ATTTTTTTTAGGACTGAATTGAAAAAAAATGCTTGTCTGAGAGAGGATCGTTTTAGTACTTTCAAAATAAATTGTATGTCCAATATGGTAAATGGTACAAGTTTCTTTGCATTCATATATATTCAATGTGACAATTGTCCGTAGATTTCATCAGGCTTACTGAAAGAGGCATATTGAGTTTGTTCCCCCTATTTCATATGACAAATTGGAGATTTTGGCCTAAAAGTTACAAATACCTTTCATTACATCAGCAGATGTTCTTGTAAGATTACAATATTTCTGCATGACTCTGTTTTCTTGAAATTTGCAGATAATGACATATAACCGTCATGATGATAAGAAATAGTGGTCCTAGATATTCTTTGCTAGTTGATTCATAGATCAGTTTGGGCTGAAAGTTGTTGCCAGATGTAATTATATAGCTTTGTGTCTAACAAATGATAATGTATGATATCTGTCATTCATAGGAGGCACAGTCAGAGTTAGCCAGACATCGTACTGACTTGGACAGAGTTACCAGACTAGGGGTGGAGCTGATGGAGGCCGACCCCAAACTTATCCCATCTGTGGAACCTAGGGTAAGTTTTTATAAAGTGTGATTAAAAAAAAGGAAAACTAATACTCTATAGTAAAAAAGGAGAAGGTTAAATTCCATATCTCTCTCAAAAAAATCAACAAATATTATGGTAAAAGGGGAGATACTGGTATTGGTACTGATAATGATATTGATGTTAGTAGTGGAGATGACACTGATGTTGATGATAATAATGAGGATGATGATGACAACAATGATTATGATGATGATGATGATAATGACGATAACTTCCATGATAGTTATTATGACTTCTATTAATGAGAAGTTTGATGATGGTGATAATGATTGTAGCAATCATAATGATTATAATGAACATCGGGATATCTTAATGATTGAGAAGAGGGTTGGATTATGGAAGATGATGAATGTAATGATCATATTGATTCTCATGTGAATATAAGGATTTTAAATGAGGGCTGGACTTTCTTTATGCTAATAATGTATATATCCAAGTTTTATATTCAACTACTAAACCATTTCTGTGTTTTCTGTACCATACAAAAATGTATGATTATTAATTGCTTGTTTTGTTAGTGGTGCCAGTAACCATATGATTTGCATGTAGTGTTATTATTACAGGTGCAATGAAGAAAGATTGATCAGAAATAACCTCAATTAATTTCTTAAAACCTATTATATTCGTGATGATTTTAATCCAGCTGTAGTATTTATGTGTTCATTTAGTTTCCTGGTCCCAATGAAAGTAGTTTCACTGGTAACCATAGTAACAATCACTTTGGTATGCAGGTGGATGCTGTGAGGGATGACTGGAGTAAGACCAATGAGCAGGTCTCCATCGCTGCCAAGTGTACCCATGTGTGTATCACTCTGTGGACTGAAATTGACCAATTACTGGTGTCGATACAACCAGCTGTAGAGAAGGCACAGGAGGTGGCTCAACTACCAATCAATTGCAGCAACAGAGAAGAGGCTGAACAGATGTTGGCATTACACAAGGTAACCTTTATTTTAATGCTTAAATGAGGGAAGTATAAAAATTTCAGATCAGGAGATTTTTGTGCTTACTTTGTGAGAATTTACTTTAACCATTATGCTCTCAACATTCATACTAAATGAAGCGTCACAGGTATAACTTCATTATTTTTTGACGTTCATCAACATGCATACTTTAAAGCATGGTATACATGCAAGCACTTGGTGTAAAGCACCATTAAAAAAAGGACAAAGTGTAATAATTATTGGTTACATAAAGCTTCATCATGATAAATACAACTTATGATTTATGCAGTATATGGATGAAACTAATACCACAAAAGAGATATTTGATTTTCTTTGTCCATTTTCTCCAAAGATTTTAGAAATTCTTGAAAGTAAATTACATCTTACAAATACCTTAATTACTACTCATCCTTATGAGTCTTACACCGAGATTGTCATTTGTTTTTGTTCCATCTAATTGAGGACACAAATTTCCAGGTACAGGTAATTGCTAGTCCATCCATAATGCTTGTCATTTCTGTAAATTGAAATAATTATTGTCTCTAAATGTATCCAATATGGCGCTCTCATTAAAAGATAAAAAATTATTTAGGTGTATTTCTATCAGGATGTGTCTCTTGTATTAATGGTGTGAAATTGTTTTGGTTTTTATATTAGACTGCAGCAGCAGAAATAGAAGCAGCCACAGCTCCAGCCCACCACCTCACAGACCTATCACAACAGCTGCAGAAAATGCTGCACAAGGTGTCCAACAGCCCCACCTCCTCCCCTGGACCCCCCATTCTACAGCGGGCCAGGGACACACCCCCACAGGTGGTGGAGGCCGGAGCCGTGCTGGAGGACAGGATGGGGAGGCTGAGGAGACAGATGGAGCTGTGGGAGGTGGTGAAGGAGAAGGAGGAGAACCTCAACATGTGGCTGGGAGCATCCAAGATGGACCTGGAGATGATGCCAGGGAGCATGGCTGACAGTGATGATGGGGATGAGGTGCAGTCCAAGCTGCAGAAGTTTAAGGTATTTGACCCTTTGCACACGAATGTTGCAATTTTGCACATTCGGACAATTAAATTTAACAATTGTAATAATTACTTTTCTCCATTACATTTGACTAGAAAAGCTAACAAATAGCCATAATGCTTAAGCAACATCTATAGAATAATTACCCGTATCAATGGTGCAATAAGGAAAGCAAGATTTAAAGAATATATCAAAATAACAATTGTCATTATTCCCTCAGAATTAATTCAATGTGCAAAGAGTTAAATAGATTAAAGGACAATGACATGACAGGGAGAAGTCAAAAATGCCTCAAGAACTAAATGAGTTGAAACTAATACCAATATATACACTGGATAGGTTCTGTGTTCTGGATGGAAGGATTTGTTGTGAATTTGTTTTCTTGTGGAGAAACTGTTAGCATTAATTTTCCAGTATTAAATTAATACCCAGCCCTAATAAAAATTGATCACATAGAAAGCCGCAAACATATTTTACAGCCGCAGCATTTTCCGATAATGATTGAACAACAAAGTGAAAATATATGACTATGAAATAATTTTGGTATTTCAATATTTAAAAATAACTGTGTACTGAAGAATTGTTCTGAAACAAAATAATCAGTATACCTCTATATAAATTATATCACATTGCATAACAGTGATTGATATTTGACTTCATATTTTGGTGAAATGGGTGAACTACGACTTTAGTTGGTGATTTCCTTTATATCGCATTTAGATTGGAATTTTGAGTTTATAGCATTTGCTACAACTGTGGTGAAAACATGATGTGTTGTAATTGTGCATCAATGATACACTGCAGTGATATTGTATTTATTTCATCTATAGACTGAAGCTGTGGATAGGGAGAGTGATCTCCAGTTGTTGGCAGCAAGCCTGGCTGAACTTAAGTCCTTCAACCCTGATGCTCCAATACCAGTGGTAGAAGAGTCTTTCAAGAAAGTAGAAGCAGACTTCGTCCAAGCTAAACAGGTGGGTGTCTTTTTGTGTTCTTTGTGTGAATGATTTGAAACAGCATGAAGAAAACTTCTATCAAAGGCTAAAAAACATAGGTTTTGGTGTAGAAGCATTGATGCTTCGTGCAAAACACAAAAGAAAGTTTCTTTTTCATGTAACATTTCTTTTAGTACATGCCATGATATTATTGGTTCCACTGATTTTGAGACAAAACAGTAATTGACCATTTTTTACAAAATACATTGTGCAGCATGTGTTCTGGTAACATTAAAATCCTGAATTCATTTTTTTTTTGGGGGGGGGTGGGGGTGGGTGTGGGGTAATGAAAAGAAATTGTAGTATATTTTCATTGTGCCAGAATGTGTATTGCCAATTTGTATCAACACACTAATTTATTCTGTATCAAGCTGTGTGGCTGTATTCATCCAAAATCTACTAATATATGCTTCCAGTATCTCTCACCCTTTCACCCGATACTGCTGGGGCTAGACATAACCATTGCAGATTTGGGTTAAAAAGAAAACCTATAGGAAAAATATAACAATTTGTAATAGATATTCTTAATTAATGCTCCAAAACATAACAAATTGTAACAAAGTGAAAATTCACTGCCATCATCTGTAGATATGAAGTCATTTCTCTTTGTATTTATTTATTTCATTCTTATTTATTTTTCTGTTTGTGTGTTGTTTTTTAATTCTTGACCAGACTGCCATGGAAGCTGAGACCAACCTGAGTGAATTCACCAATCAGACAGCAGCTCTCAGGGCCCAGTTGGCTGACCTGTTGTCATGGTTACAGAAGAAAGATGCTGAAGTCAAGCAGTGCAGTGATCTTTCACTGCTTGGTGACCAGTTAGCAGCCAACTATAAGCAGTGTGAGGTAAGTATTAACTAGGCTTTTGATTAAAAAAGATATATGTTTAACATATTAATCTATGAAGGGGTCTCATTATGTTCACAATTTCCAAACATGAACAACATTTAAATCTAAAACTGAAAAATCCTCATAAATATGACAATAAGAAAATACATGTTTAATTAGTTTTATGTATAATATTTGTGATAAATGATTTGGATGAATGGTTTGCTGAAATGCAGTTAGTATCCATTCTGCATGTTTCAATTCATTGTGAATTCTTATTGTTCCTTACTTACATCATATGTCTTCAAATTTCATAATCAAAGTTACCAGAGTGAAACAGAGGTCCCTTACACCCAAAGTAACTCTTTATCAAACTAGTGTCCATTATCTTATCTGTGGAAACACTCTATCCAAGTAAATTTATCTTTTTTTTTGTTCAGAGAGTACAAGGTGAACTCGCAAACAAACAGGCCACCATCGATGGTTTGGTCAACCAGGTGGCTGCTGTGAAGCAGAAGTTTCCTATGGCCAACACCACATCCCTGCAGAAGTCATTGGATGCTGTCCTTGGACAATACAGAGATACACAACAGTCCTCAGCAGAGGTGAGGGGTCATATCTTGTTATTATTATTCATTCATCACACAGCAGCCAGAGGCTGAATTGTACAATAATTACATTAAACATTATTTAGATATGTAAAACACACAATACTTGAAGATAACATTGTCATGTCTTTATAAAAATAATACATTTCTCCATTAATACTTCATTAGTAATAAAAGTAGTTTCTAATAAACTAGCAAAAGTCCTTGTATATTGTACATTTTATATGTCTTAGACCATGTAGTGTTTGGTTGGAATAGTATGATATGTTATTTGAAGTATGAAAGATTTATCATGACAGTGCAAAATACCTAATCAATATTGAATTTGAATTGTTATTGTTTCAGTTTGAAGTATAAATCAATAGAGAATTTTGCAATTAATAGAAAATCTGAAATTCTTATTGGGGGGCTTATTATCAGAATCCACATATGCAGCTTTACAATATAAAGAGAAACATAGTAAGGGAGCTACCTGATCAGTAAAGCATTTTGGTATATTAAATGAAAGGGATTATTCAGAGAGGTGAAATGCGATGTAATAAATTGATTCATTCATTTTGGTAAATGTTTTAATATTTCATTCAATTTAAATTTAAAAGGACAAAGTACATTAATTATAAACATTTTAAAGAAATTCTTGACTTACATTAAATTTTGTTGTTTATGTTCAATAATTGGTTTCTTTCATGAAGGTTCTGGAAGAAGTAACTCAAACTTTGAAGGACAGATACTCTAAAACCAGTTCCGAGATGGCATCATGGCTGGACTCTGCAGAGAAAACATTGCAGCACTGCTCATCCACAGAGGGCAGCCTCGATGATGTCAAAGAGAGACATCGTGCAATAAAGGTAGACGTCAGTCAATGTATAACTGTTACCTCTCCAAAGTAGAATAAAAGTATTATCAAGTCTGTTTGTGTAATTTGATTTTGTCATGAGAGAAGATTTGATATTGTTATAAGTTTTGAGTGCACAAAAACTGAAGTTACCAGTTACCAGTTCAATCACGAGGTACATCACATTGTACATGGCAGTGTCATTACTCAACATGGCCTGGTATTTGTGATGCTGCCTGGAAAATATGGGTAACAGATTTAAAATCATGTTTGATCATTCTATTTTTGAAATCATTGAAATAAGAATTTTCACAAATCTCTGCTTAACTGAGGCACGTATTGAATATGTAATGGTAAAGTGCATAATGCAAACAGCTCACATAGTTGTCACTCTCAGTAGATAATGAGTTACCCCACTGATAATCATAACTTTTATCACATTTAACAAATCATCTATGTTTAAGCAATTTGACATGTATATGACATTTTACTATAGCGCGCTGCATTTCTTAAGTTTCTCTGCTTTACTCATCAACTCACAGGAACTACAAACCACCGCACCACATGGAAAGCAGATCCTCGATTCCGTCCAATCCGATGGGGCCCACCTATCAAGAGTGCTTCCCACCGACTACCAGGCCAACCTTTCTGATTCCACATCGGCCCTCGCTGAGCGCTATGATAAACTGGTCAACCAGTCCTCGGACGTGGAAGAGGAGCTGGCTCACTGCGTGGCCATCTTGGAACAGTACGAGACGCAGGCCAAGGAGATTGATGATTGGTTGGAGAGGATGAAAGGAGAAGTGAAGGATGCTGTCAAGCCTTTCGATGGACTGGAGGAGATGCAGAGTCAACTGATGCAGGTTGAGGTAGGATGCCTTAGATATGAGGAGGTTGAAATAGATACCTCAGGATCTAGTGTATTCTGAATGGCCTATATTTACAAGGGAAGTTCAGCATAGACATGGTGTAAAGAATCAGATTTTGTTTTGCAAAATCAGGTTGTTCAGTCAAAATTTAGAGCTTTGAATTCTTTCTCTTGATATAAATGTTATGTGCAGAGAGAAGATGTAATTATAATTTTGTGCATTCTGTGTTATTTGCACTGGTCAAGCATTAAAACTAGTAGCTATCCAACAATTTTTGACATAAAATACCTTTCCATACTTAGATATGAGATATAAATCTGGTGTGTAAGATAAACTTGTCTTGTGAACATAGACTTTTATGTCTTTGTCACCTCTAGTCCAGCATGCTTAAAAAATTATTGGCCTCTACATGCCAGTTTTTGAACACTTGATCTTTGTAGATATTTGTAGATTTGTAAATATTTTTTAGTGGTAGTCATTCTTTGTCAAGCTGTCCTATATAAATGCACATAATGCAATAATGTTGACTATCATTTCAATGTAAATGAATTAAGCTTGAAAGATTTATTACAGGTACTCGATGGGAAAGTATTTATGTATGTAGATGGAAGTAAGCACATTTCAAATAAAACAAATCAATTGCAGTAATAACCTCAGTCAAACATTAAGCGGTTTGACGATTTGTGATGTACATGTATGTACCATAGTTGTGGTTCCTATTCATCCAACACATGATATCAATGCTTCCCTTTTCCAGGCATTCCTCCATGAATTGAGTGACAAACATCCAGCCATGGATGATCTGGCATCAAAGGCAGATGCAGCACACAATGCTGTCAACAACCAACTGATTCCTCAACAGGCTGCAGGACTCAGACAGACATATGATGATCTTGCCAATCAACTTAAGGTATGATAAATCCCTCTTCCTCATAAAACTAAATAGATGGGAAAAGTGTGTTTTAGGTTTAAATAACACATTTTTTACACATGCAGAATCTTGGTGTACCATGATAATGGAAACTAGATAGTGATTAAATGATTACAGACATTTGCATTTTATAGATCTTTTACAATTACACACAAATTTAATTGAATTTATTTTTAATGTAGATTATTCATGTTTATAACTGACCTGAACAATTATGTATTTGTTAATTTTCTTTTTTCCCAAATTTGTTATTTAACATGAGATCAAGAAACTATGTTGAGAAAGTCTTGAATTTCCCTTAGGTTTTGCAGAATATCAGGCTTTCAAGCGCTCCTACTTTTCCTACTTTTTCCTAATTTTTTTTACTCTCCTCCTACTTATCCTACTTTTTTCCCCAAAACTCCTACTTTCTCCTCACTTTTTTGAAAAACGCCGCAAAATAAAAAAAATCATCCGTCATCATAAAATCGATAGTGTAGTCATTTTTCAGATTCAAGAAAGGTGACTTGGTGAGTCAGCAGAACGTAAAACTACTAACCCCCCCCCAAAAAAAAAATAAAAAATTCAAAAACGAAAATCAAAACCACCGTGCATTCCTAATATTTTCTCCAACTTTAGCTCTTATATCTCACTTATCTCCTAAATTTTCCTAAATTTTATGCTCCTATTTCCCCTATTCACCATGGTCCACTTGAAAGCCTAGAACATGTTTAGAATTTAACCCAGTGTATTACTGCTACTATTTTACAATCTAACTTTATTTGTTATGAAATAGGACAAAATTATAGATTGAAAATATGTACAGACAAGATTTTTTTTTTGTCTCCTCCAACAAAGCTATGTAAAGCGTAGTGTTAAATAGTGCTTCGTAAATAACATTAATATGCCCATTATTTTTTTTTCATTTTCAAAAGCTAAGCACTATATTAAAAAGGAAAATTCTCAACTAAATGTTTGACTTTTTGATCATACCTTAATCACTTCATTTCATTGTATCAAAACTTATGCATTTCATTTTGATACTTGTTTTAAGCGACTTTGATTTCTAGATGAAACATATTACATGTATTCCATTAATTGTTGTGACTGTATCTGTCTTTGTCTATGATGAACAGGAGTTGTTAAACCAACTTCAGACCAATACCGATTCACAGAAAGAGTTGCAGACTGCTCTGGAGGATGTGAATCGAAGCTTGAAGCAAGCCAAGGAGTCTAGCACCAGCTGCCTGGACCCCTCGGGAGATAGGAACGTCTGTGAGGACAAAATACAGGCTATTCAGGTAATAGTGGTTTGCAACAAAATTCAATTTGAAAAGAATTTTTTTTGGTTCTGGCTTTGTACAGTTTCAGTGAAAGCACGCAGTGTTGGACATTATATAATGATCAGATAGGTAATGAATATCATATAATAGTGGATATTTTAATGTGTTATATCTATCACAAAGTGACACTAAAGGCGCAGAAAAGAATGACCATATTAAATTACTCTTATTGAAAGAGATAATTGTGTATAAACACTAAATGTGTTACTGGAAGAGGAAAGTTTTTAGTCTAATTCTTGAATACAGTGTAGGAAGTCTCCTTTCTGAGTTTGATGGGTAATGATAATTAGTAATCATCTCTAAACTGAGATTCAAGAGCTTATGGGAAAATAACAATATAACCAAAAGCATTTGGTAAACTTCATATTTATGCCCATGGATTCCCACAAGACCTTCCATAGGTACTACGTTACTCTCACGAGTCATCCTGATAGACTCAGAATGTCATGCCTTCTGATAATCCACAGATTAGTCTACAGTTATTGTAGTTGATACTGCTGTGTTGGTTACATTGACACACAGACATCTCACCATCTTTACTAAATGCATTTTAATTATGCCCATTTCCTACCGTCCTTCATTGATGACAAAAGTGCATTATGGTGACTTGGATACACTTGTTTGTCAATTTCAATCTTTTACAGGCACTGGAGGAAAAGAAACAACACTGCCAGGAGAAACTGTTACAGGCACAGAACACCCTCCCTGCCTTGTTACCTTACACCACACCTGCAGGACAGGCTGCCATCAAGGATCAGATAACCTCACTCCAGAGGGAGGTGGACAACCTGTCAGAACAGTTGCAACAAGGCAGACATTCCTTAGAGCAGAGTGCCTCTGATTGGTCAGATTATGAGGTGTGTCTGGCTAGGTTCAACCAATGGCTGGCCAGAAACGATAAGGCTGTGGATGAAGCTGCTGAGCTGAGAGACACCTTGGATAACAAGCAGGATCATCTGAAACAGGCTCAGGTGTGTATCTCTCTAGGCAAACATAATGTAATAACAAACTGAATTATTTCTATATACCTGTAATGTATGTCTTATACCAAAAATTGTGACCATATTATATGCTTATATGCAAAATGAGACATTTATGTAATCAATTGCTCTACTCTTCAAACTATAACCAAGTGAATGTACTTTTTGACCATTATATTGACTCATTAACCAGTTGAAGATGTGAGATGAGATATCTAGTCACATGGTCTGTATGGATTGCGTGTTAGGGCAAAATCAAATCATCTTCAACATTTAAACCAGGGGTTCTAAATGTACTCACAGATTGATGCATTGTCTGGAATGGTATAAATACAAACACACCTTCCAGTTATAAAAGTACAAAAGGAATCGTCGGTTAGAAACACCTTTCATTGAACATTTATTTATTTGCTTTCATCAACAAATAGCATATGGTAGTAAAATGATTTGTCAAAACATATTTTTGATCCAATCAATAGGTGGTTACAACCTAGTTGTGGAATCAGTAGGTTGATCTGAGATAAAAGTGGATATACATTATCTGAAAATTCTGATGATCTTGTAAATTTTAATTCTTTCTGCTACTAGTACGGGAGCACGGACCCGAAAATGAAAGTTTCGTGCAACCCACACTACATCTCAATTCTGACCCGATAGGATGGTAGAATAGACCCTGTTAGAACAACCTAGGTACCTTATAGCTCAAATTGATGTATCACTTAAAAGATACTAGGCTGTGAACGTAAAGAACACTTCACAGAAATATCTAAATAAAAATTCATTACTGAAATATATTTGTTATATCTTGAGCTGTCGTGATAAATCTCCCCAAATGATATCAAACATTAGAATCGACCCTCAGCTTCGAGTGCATGATATACTTTCATACATGACCGCCCCCGTGCTGACCTCACATTAAAGGCGAAAAGTATATACGTCACATTATACGAGATGCAAGAGAGAATCAAGAACACCTGCCATTGTAATTTCTTCAACATCATCGCCAAAATGTCCTGATGGTAGATCTCAGTTAGAAACATGTCTTTCCCAACAAAATGGTACCCTGTTCAAATTGATTTGAGTAAGGTTTTGCTGCCTAGACCATTTTTCTTGAAGTCCACATGTTGATTCCGCCAAAAATGCGAATCCTTAATCCAGTGTCATAGAACGCCGAACATATTCTCTCAATGCGGCGTGCCAATGTATGATGCAGACAAAGGACATAATGCCCCATTTTATGAGTATTTATTCATCCTATTGTATCTATCGCAGCGCCTGCCTGTACACAAGCAATATCGCACTTCGCTTGAGATCGTGTGTTGAAAAAGCGGCTAATTATAAGGCCACATTGTCCACAAAATTGACTAGATCCAAACGCCATAATTTAAAGAGTAATTATATACATTTGTGAAAAGAATTTCTAACTATTAAAGCAAAACAATGACATTTTGTCTATGATGTTGAAGAAATTAAAGAATCGCCAGGTGTGCATTGTCTGGCCGTTGATCTCGGTAGCATTGGTTTGTTTCTCTTTAGTTCAACTTGCATGGTTTTATTTTTATGTGCGTTGTTAAAATAATTGATAATTAAGTGTTTACATGTGTGTTAAAATCATTATGCAAAAGAAATCGCATATGAATTTTCTTCACTCTAATTTTTAAAATGTTAAAGCTAACACTAAACATTTCATATGGATAAATTGTTCAAGATACATATCAAATTCAGCAAGTTAAGCGAGGCTATTATTGACATCCACGATATAGAGATATCATTAAATTTTGTTGGAAAAAGAATGTTCTATAACGCATAAAATCATGATGTTGGACAAATAACGACTCTAGGCTTGCATCCTTTCTGTCTCTATAATTCGGTAAAGGATTTGTTAAGTTTAGTTTATTATTCGTTCAGTAAGTGCTAAAATGATTAGTTTAAATACGTTCTTAATAATAATTTAATATTGGTGTTTAATATGTTCCAAATTCTGGGAAATCACATCATAATTGCTTCACACTAATTTCAAAATTTTAAAGCACAACTATACATTTCATATGGAAAACTTGTTTAAGAATACCATTAAATACAGTGTAAGACGAGGTGTCATTACGACAAAGACCATCACAATTTGATAGGATACATGATATACATTTGTTGGGAAACAGAATGTCTAACCATAAAAAATAGTTGAGAAATAATGACCATTGCCTTATCTTTCTGCTCTGCTTGTAAATCTCGGTAAATGTGATTTGTAAGCTTATTATTGTCATTTTCTAGCCTAATGCTAAAATGATTATATTTCATTACTTTAAAATAATTGATTAAGTATATAATGTATATGTTCCATAAGTAGTGTATAAATTCGAAAATCACATCATAATTCTCACGACTAATTCTAAAAGGTCAAGTAATAAATAATGGAAATGAGGAAGTTTACCCCAATGCATTAAGATTGAGAAGGGAAGGCAGCATCGGCTCTTGCCTTGACTGAGATTCCTAATATGACATTAATCACTCAGTTTCTTTGAAATTAAAAAGAAACGGGTCTAAGCAAGTTAGGAAAACGGGAGAAGTCTTGTTCCACCACATGAGTACAAGCCAAAAAAGACAAGTTACGTGGTATTAATTCAAAAACACAAATTGATAACAATACTTAAATATTATAATTTTAACTCGAAGATGATATTATTCTGTTGACAGGACGAACTTCCTTTTAATCTTTGATTCTGTGAATGACACATTAAACGCCTTCTATACAGTGAGATTATGAAAGTATTATAATCCTTGCTGATTCTTACTCTGTCTTTAAATCAGTGAGAAGTGACAATATTATCGACTATGTCAGTCCATAACGTCGAAAACGGTGATGGTCTCCGCAATCTCATAAATCACAAGCATTTTCACCAGTATTCAATGAATATTAATACAAAATAAGACTACTATGCTTAAAAATATGCGTTAATGGATATAAGAAGGTAATGAGTAACATTATGAATACAAATATTGGTCAGAACGAATATGGAGTCGCATTACAAAGATTCGTTACTGCCCAACACAACTCATATGTACCTAAATGAAAGGGTGTTTTTCAATACAAAAAATGCGAGGTTATGGATCCGTCAGAAACAAGGAACAGCGTCGAAAAAAGAACTCGAAACGAACCTTGAAAAACGACCTGTAACAGAACATTGTGGCGACAAATAGTAGCAATCACACAACAAGCATCTAAGTATAATAATATTGGAATATGAACATCTCGGAATAACCTAATAAGAGAATTATTAAGATGTATTCCTGGGTGATTCTGTGGGAAAAGTATGTTAAACCGTACAAATGATCAAATTACTACAATGCCATCTGAAACAGTATTTAAAGGTTAGTGACATGATTGGAGATGAAAATGCCCCAGAACCAAATGAGTAAATCTACACGCAACTATAGCACTAGCAGAGGTCTCCCACTAGAAGATCTGCTGTAATTTTGTTACTAAGGAGAATCAAGCATAACATGTGAGTATCCTTAATTTATCCGGATGATAAAAATAGCCCATAGAGAGCCAACAGCAGTTTTCCGTGGCCACGAGTGATATTGACATAATTTATTTTAGAATGAGCAACATTGACAACAAGATTTCACAGGAGATCCTTGCATAGTTTACATAATTCTAGAGTAATTTCACGCCAAGTGAGACTACCTCCCAATCCCTGTCCATATACCTTTACAGGACAATACAGCCTTTATTGCACTTATTCGCAGCTGTGTTTGACGGTTATTTGGTCAGCCTGTAGTATCGCATGCCCATTTCAGAATTGTAATGAACTGAACTAATAAAGACCGTCTTGACTACAATTTCCTATAATAATTCCAGATATAAGTAATCTCGATAATCACTCTTCTACTGTTATTTGTGACATATCGGAGCCAGTATGTAACTTTACTGATGTTATATGGACTTTAACAATATATTTCATATAACACTAATCGTACAATGTCATACTGGCACTGTATTTTTAGAATAAAAATGCGTATAGATTGATTAAAATGTTAGCACTGCGTGGCCAAATAGAAACAGTGTGCAGTTTTTTCAAAAGCAAGCAGTAGACTTTCGGAAATAGTGCTTGAATATCCAACTGACAAATATGGGGAATACGATAACTACTTTTATCTCTTGCACATACTCCTTACTCATTATAACGATAAATTTTCTACAAAATAAAACCATATTTGATTATTCATACCATACATCCAGTACATTTGGTCATCATACACTTTTACGAGGAGAATAAATGACCGAGGGACAATTTGCCGAATTGTTTTGTTGTTTGTTTTCTCAGTACAGTGTTTCAAAACGTGAACAATTTCCGACAATTAGCCCATTACAGTGATTGTAATCCATCAAGTGTCGTATCAGCTGATAAACGATTCCAGATTGTTCCGCTATTTGAGACCTATTTCTCATTGTTTAGCAATTTGCTTCTAAATAACCCAGATGGGATTCATGCGTTTATGACACTTAAAGTAGCATATCCACTTAACTTTCACAGTCATCGTAACGAGAAACTATGGCATAACAAACTTCACACGTGTAAGAATTGTCTTAAAATTTTCCTGCGTGGCAATGTACCATTGCTTGTAAGTTTTTTTTGACGAGAGAGAGAGGTGGTGCTTTTATGAAATTTAACTCACATAACCAGTAGATTAATCACCCAAATGCCCCTCAAGTTTCATGTGGTATAGATAATGAAATACAAGTAGGCAATTATCCACTCCTCTTTTTAAAATAGAAACCAGTCTAATCATAAGAGAAGAATATATAACGCAATAATAGCAACGTATGCACATGAATTCAGTGGATGTATGTCTTGTAATCGAGCTGGAATGTATGCTCTTTAATCCATTCAATAAGGTAATTAATATATCAAATTATTGTAAAATAATTCCAAGCGATTGTAATTGTATCCTTCATGACCAAACGTGGATAAATAGCCGTATACGTACCAAAATGCTGAATGAAAAATAGTCCTGTCAAATTCTAAGGTTTTCCTGTGAAATGATCATTGACCGATGAATGTGGATTCACTCCATTCTATTATCTTTCAAAATTACAATTACTGGTAATATTTACAGGCACGACGGGGTAACTTAGTACAATATGTGCAAATTGGACGTAACACTCTCTGAGTGTATAGTATATTTCAATCATTTGGAGACTACCACATATCAAAAATATTAATGCCAAAGCAATATATACGTCAATGTCCGCTACCAAAACCCTGAAAAACCCACAAGAAAATTATTCTTGGCGGAGGTGTTTTTGGTACCGTTACAATCCTCTTCAAGACTTCACGGGCAGTAAATACTTGATGTAAAGGCAAGTTTGGCAGAATGGTCAATCGATTTAAAGGATAAAATGATGAATTATAGGAAGAGTTTAAGTCTCGAACTTGTTACCTATACAGCCGTGACAGCATATGGTTCAAAAATTAAAAATAGATATTGGTGTCATATTAAAATAACTCCCTTCAAGGAAGCAAAGCCTACATTTTTTAAAACTACATCAGAAAATTCAAAGTGTCCTGCTATCTCAAAGACATATGCTAATAACTGATTTCACAGTTTATATGAATATACATTATAACCGGTTTTATCCTAATCCCAATATGGTCGTCATTAACTAAAAAATTCACATAAAGAGATTCTGTTTTCTTGACGCAAATTGCAAAAAAATGATCCTTTAAATACATGTCGCTTTATTGGAAATGCGCATAGCATATTTAGGAATTTTGGTGACCCCAGCAGATGATTTGTTGTTCTTTTTCTCTAAAACGTGCAATCTTATCTCGAATCTGGGCATTG
>JZLH01S0039610.1:4157-14687 GCA_001188425.1 Eucidaris tribuloides
GACAACTTACATCATAGTTTTTCTTCCTTGGAGGGACAGGTGGTGGCTGCTGATGCAGTCTCGGTGGAAGCATCGGACCAACTTCGTCTCTCGTCGGTGTGATCGGTTCAAGAGGGGGGTTCATGTACAGACTGTTTTCGGGGGCAACGTTCATGTACGTCGGCTGTTCATCAGGTTCTGTGGACAGATCCACAGCATTGGAACCATCTTTGATGTTCACATAGTGGGACCGTTGGTCAAGAGTTAGTTTGAGACAAATGTTGTCCACTTTACTTGATGTGTACTGTCCCACCTCAGCGTAACCCTCCTCAAAATAACCCTCATCAGGTACTTTATTGTGTTCCGTTCCGTTACAAAGTATTACCTCCCCACTCTGGGAAGAATGTTCACTCATCTGCGATCCACTTGTAGACACATTTGTGGATGATATTGAGCCACTGGTGCTTGTATCACAAGACAATGATGAGGATGATGATGAAGATGATGGTGATGAAGAAGATGATGATGATGAAGATTTCTGATCAAAGCACGATGATGGAGTTCTAGGTCGGTCCAAATGTTCAACACTCGGCTTGTTCATGAAGGGGCTATTCGCACGTAGCGGCCATGAACCTACAGTGGTACCAGCCTGGAGCTGGTCAATATTCACATATTCTTCAGAAGGTTCATCTCTGGAACGACTCCTGGGTAATGAGGGGCAAGGTGTTGTGGGAAGCGGAGGCGGTGTTGCCTCGACAACAAGCACTGATGGAGAACCACACCGTCCTGTCCTTGTGTTGGAGCCTTCATTTGAAGCCCCATTCACACCGTCCGATGGGAATATAAAAGGATTGACAGGTTTACTGTTTCTGTCAGGCTTTACAGGGGGCGTCGGTGAAGGGGTTGATGAGACCACAGAATCAAAACTGGTCACGCTGGCGGAGTCTCTGTTAAAAGATTTCAGACTGACTGTACTCAAACCACTGCTCCTGTCTACCGGACTCTTTGATGAGTTGCTTACTCCTCCTGTTAGGTCATTCAAGGTCACAAATATTTCCTCAGGTGCTGCAGACTCCTCACTTGGCATGCGGACGGGTGGTTTTGGAACTGGTCTTAATAAGTCTGTTGACATGAAATGAAAAGATATCATGATGAATAACTGTGTTAATATAATTACATATAGATTATTGAATAGAAAGATATAGACACATGATCACAAAAATGAAAAATAATCTCATCAAGCCCTTCATGATGTCAGTTAAAACATTATTCACATGTACATACATGTCACAACTGTGAAAATGATCGAAACAGAGAACTGAGGTGTGACATCACTCTGGTTCAGAAATATATGTGGACAATGATGGGACTGGGTGTAGTATGCTGTGCCTGGCTGTTATTGTCGCCACATATTTCTGACCCAGTTTGGTGTCATCACTCTAGCACTCTATTGCCAATCTGTGAATGAAATATTCATGGCAGAGTAATATTATCAACACAAAAACATGTATTCTTGAAGAATAAGTAGTGACCACATAACACATGAACATGTAAGTCTTGATAAAAGACTGTAGCATGGTAAATTTTCTGTAGAGACCTCTAGGACTTCAGTTTTGGAGATGTAGTCTTTTTACTGACACAATAAAAGAACTTTACACTGGCAATGAATTCTGTAGTCAGTGTAACCTGTTGCTACACAGTCACACAGTTATATTTTGTGACTTTATACAAAGTAATAAGTAGCTAAGCTGCATAATATCAGTTATTTCCAAAACCAGCTAACCTATCTTGAAAACCAGGCAGTTTCGGTTAACCTAAAAATTAATATTTAAACCTCTTTCTCTGAAAGAGAGTATTTTCATTCTCTGAACAAAACCATTACAATGCGATGACATTTGAGGTAAAATAGTATTTTTGCTCCACAACCATTGCTTTCTGGTCAAATATTTGGATAACAGTGGAAGTACTTAAACTTTGTCATCATATCAACATCTCTTTGCAAATATTTTGACAAAAGTCAGCATGTTTTTGCAGCAAAATGACAAACACCTGTTAGCTAAAACCTACAAATTTGAAATGGTTTTGGATCTTGGTCAGTTACAGTTTTTGTGAAGACTTCAAATACACCTACAAATTCATGACATTGCCACTTTAATGTCGGGCATTGGGCCAAGGCGCTCATCAAAATGTTGCAAATGCTGTAATTCATTCTTCCTCTCCTTCTGTACGGCTAATACGCTTACCAGCCAACCGGAGGGTAAGAAAGAATGATTCGAAGAGGCAAGGGGAAGGGGGCAATTTCTTCTGCTGATCACCAAACGAAGGGGGGACACCATAACAAGGTGATATTTGCACCCAGCCAAACCGGGATCGGCCCGCAAACTAGATTAACCGCACCGACACGCAGCAATTTGCTGCATTATACCACTCCTAACTGAAATTTGCGTCTTACTCTTGTGTACATTACACTGTCACTTTACTGGTGGATGTGTGCACGTACACAAATGTACTTAATTAGTTTGAGACAGTCTAATCAAAATGTCACCATACAATAACAAACCACATCTGGTCAGGCTTTAGTGCTCTGTGTAAGATGTCGACTGTCAGTACGTACTACTTTCAATGATTATTTGATACCACTTCCTGAAGAAAATAAGTGCCTCACTTATCGGGAGATAAACACTGGCAACCATGCCCTTAAAGGCAGGGGATCTCTTTTGCATGCCTAAAAATTAATATTGTGAAAATACAATGGCATTTAGAAGAAAATGCTATCTGTGAACCTCCAGCAAAATACAGGAGGTAAAAACTCAGTTTTAGTGGAATTATAGTGACCATGAGACTCTGATTTGAATTTTTTTGTCGCGAGGAAGAAAATCCTGCCATAGAACGTACACTAAACGGCTATTGTTTATCTTTCGCATTTTTTAAATTCTACGTAATCACTGACCCCCAGATTTCACAGACATGCCCGTCATCAATAGCCCAAGGGCATGTGTTATCTTTTCCTGGTTTTCTAGGATGTTTGCAAATGAGATCCACTCCCTTTAACTCATTTGACATACACCGAAGTCGATAGGGGTGTCGGCCAGATACAAATTACTATAACTGTGGTAAAAATCTCAGTCTTATAGGTCACACATAATTTGATTCTCAGCAAGTGAGAGATACTTGAAAGGATATTCTTTAAATTATGCAACTAACAGGTGGACACGTACTCTACCTTTCTCTTCTGTGGGGAGGAGTAGTGGTTCATAGGCAGAGCCCCTTGAAACTTTTTAATAAAAGCTCTGAATTTGCAGTATTTAAAACTAAAGATGCACAGTTTAAAAATGTTATGAACACTGACAAACCGAAAAACAAATTCTCATGGGGGGGGGGTGTGGGAGGAGTAGAGGAGCCCTTCTTATATCACTGGTAATTCTGATTTAAAATACTGGGGCAAGGTGTACAGGGGAGGAGGGGAGGGGGGAGTGGGAGTTTACTGATGATATCCCCTCCCCTTTTCATATCCTGATTTAGGATGAAATAGACTGTGATTTGGTTTGATATTAAGGGCATGTTTTGCAACTAAGGCATGAAATCTTATGTAGTATTTAGAGCAAAACAGTCTAGTCTTTGATTATTCCCAATTGAAAACGGAATTAGTAATTATTATAATTTAAGAAACTTAACCAAGCAGAAGAAATGTACATGAGTAATGTAAATTAAGTTTCTATACTTCCTTTCCTGTAACAGCATGCTTTATAGCAACAAAGACTAGTTTCTTGGAAAAAAAAATTACCCTTTGCAAATTTAGCTTCAAGGAGAAAGTATAGTCATCATACAAGCTCTTTAATTCACATTCAAAAAGTTCATATTACTCTTTAAATAGTGTGTTACTTTTGTGTTATGTAGATTAATAGGGTTATAGCATCCTTTTCATGCAAAACACAACCAGACACTTTTCCTGTCTTTTATAATTGCGCTTCAAGAAGACATGCATTTGAGAGTATATTACGGACATCTAAACCAAGTCTAGAATCTAGTTTTGTTGATGGAGTAATTGGAACCAGTTTATCAACCAAGAACAAAGGTGACAAGGAACTTCGTAAGAGGGAAATGAGCCTGTAATGAACCAGAATTAGTTAATTTTATGCAAGTGGTATGGAATTACCGGTACATTATGGAACAGGTTTCTCTCCAAGTCAAGTTTGGCTTAAGTAAATTTATGCTTATCTCCATTCTCCAGTAAGAAAGGCCCTGAAGTGAACTCTCTAAATTTACAGTCACCACAGAGACAGTATGTGTATGTAAATGGGATCAAAGTTCATTGCAATACCAATTTGCTTTGACTAAAAAGCAGAACAATATTAAAGCTGAAAGTTTTAAGTAAAAAACTTGAAAAAATATATTTTCTTCATAATGAATGTCATCACGAATTGGCAAATTGCTATGTTTGTTATAGGGCCGTTGGGCTTGAGGCAAACTTACATTCTTTGTACACAACTTATTGCTAATATTTCAGTTTTAGGCTATGTTTGTATGAATACAGTTACAGCAGAACATGAAAGAACAATAGAACATCATACATACAAAGAATAATATGCTAACCTTAGAAAAGATCACAAATAGAATATTTCCCATAATATGTCCTCACCACACCTTATTGATACTGCAGGTTATCAAAGAAAATGACTTGCAATGAAAACATGTTTTACTCCAAGACCATGACTAGGACACATTCAATCTATCATTTGTGCTTCTTTGAAGAAATTTGCTTGACCTTAATTATTATCGTCCACTGTAGACCTATAGGAAAGACAGTTATCAGTATAAGACGCGAGACAACCAGGATTTTTTAAAAGATAATAATATATGTGGACAGAGAATTTGTTGAACGATAACAGCCCTGTAAAGACCTGTATTCATCATAAAGTCTGTCTGGAGACAGCCGCAGTCTTCGTGATTGTATTTATTTCTCGTCTGCTGTTTTCAGTGAAAGGAAGGAACTGCTAATTTTGACTCAGTTTGCTGATGAGCCCCAGAGGCTTGAGATCTATCTAGGTTCACTTGTTATTCAAGGAAGCTTTATATTACGGTAAAAACAAACCTAAAAGAAGACCTAATAATTCCAGTCAATCTTTGAAGTGATTTGTCTCGTGCACATCAAAATATCATTCCTTTTTTTTAAAATGAAACATACACATAGAGGGACGTCAGTGCACATACATGTACAAATACTACATAACCACAGACTACACTTACTGTACTGCTCCCCCCCCCCCCCAAATGACAAAATGGCATAACTGACATTTTTTTTCTTCAAAATTGAGTTATATAGTGTAGGGGACTCGGTACATCATATTAAACATGCAGAACAAAACAAAATATTAATTAGAAGTGTCCCTTTGTATCATAATCCACTTGTTAAAAAGACACTGGATAGGGCTTTAAAGGTATTGGCTAACATTTACCACAGTTAAAAAAATCTGAGCCACATGATTCCCCACACTACCTGTGTCTTTGATGAGGTCTAAAAATGAAGCCCTGAAAAAATTGTATTTCAAAATGATTATTTAGTGCTTTAAAAAAGTGAAAATCGTAAGTTGACCAGATTCACTTGCCCATTTCCTCCCATAGACTTACTGTGTGTACACCTAGGCTATTAAAACTCGCCCCGAGTTTTAATTGTTTATTCATGCATAACTTGTCATTGGCAGTGTAACTTTCCAAACTTTTGTATTCTAGGGTGTTTATTTGTCCATTTGAACACTACTATGTAGCTCAGATATAAAAGTTGGACAATTTTTTAAACTGAAGCTCCACAATGTTAGCCTATCACTTTAAGGCTTTGAACAAAATATATTTTGCTTAATATCTCCTTAACACCAAAATGTCAGTTATGCCCTTTTGTCATAGGGGAGGGGGGGCAGTGTAGATGTGAGGAGGGAAAACAGTGGACAATTTTGATCAGAAATTTTACAGGCACAGCGCAGCACTACAATTATCGCAGGTTTTTTCATTGACGAGTGCACTTCATTTGCATAAAATCAACAAGTGTGTACCGACCGATGGGAAAAAAGGTAAACAAATTTCGAAGCTAAAATCTCCTTCGAAACACAAAATACTGATTCCAAATGTAAAGAAAGTAGGAGTGTGATAGATTTCTGATATAAACATGTGTGTACCGACCGATGGGAAAAAAGGTAAACAAATTTCGAAACACAAAATACTGATTCCAAATGTAAAGAAAGTAGGAGTGTGATAGATTTCTGATATAAACATGTGTGTGAACAGACTATTAGATGATTTTAAAATGTGAAATTTTACGGAAGAAATGTACCTTCAAAACGGAAAAAGTAGGACAAGAAACTGTGGTAAAATTCACCCATTTATTCTGCCATGCTTGAAATGCGAATACCATGAACAGGAAGGAAATTTATCGTACCTACTTCGGATGAAATGTCATTTCACAGCATTACTGTGAGCTCCCATGTCATAAAATATCGTACTTCAATGTCCCTACGTTTTCGATAAAAGTTAAAGTTATGCGAAATGGAATCAGTCCCACACATTGCTTTTCGCGTATTTCCTCCCGGCGCGCCGCGGTGTGTATATCTATGGAGGCCAGCGCAGTGTCATTTGCAGTGGATGACTGCTGACTGTTGCACGTTTTCAGTGCATGTCGCTCACTCGACTCAAGTCAGCGCGAGCAAGGAAAAATCTGCACATGCGTACAGGCGTGTATTACGGTGTTCGCTGGCTAAAATTTTCTATATCGAGTAGTATAGAAAATACACAATATCTCAAAATCTACTGGCTTGACCCAGCTAAATCCTTCCCTATTTATGAATGGAACCTTCCCTAATATAGTAATGAAGCCTTGTGTGGCCTCGTGCCGGTCTGCCACTGTGTCAAACAAAAACAGACAGCTTGTTTTTGTAGAGTTGTATTTAAAAACATGTTTATATCTCAAGTTCTAATTCATCAAATTTCATAATTTTGGCATTGATATCAAGTTCATGGAAAACTTAGATAACCTGGGAAGTTTCAGTTCATAACTTGCTGCCAAAACGACGCAATACGAAGGTAAAGATTTTGACTCTTTCTGACCTCGTGTGCGGACCTCCGTAGAAGTTCGTTGGAAATTCAAATTAAACGGGGCGATAATGATATGCAAATTGGAGTGCTACGCTGCGCCTGTTTAGGTACGCATTATTTCTCCTTCAGAAAGAAAGAAAGAATGAATGAATGAATGAATAAATAAATGAATGAATGAATTGATTTATTGAATGATGTACATATTTATCTATTCATTTATCTCTTTCGCTTCAGATTAGAGATCCTAAATTTAAGACAATACATTGGTGGTATAAAAAAATCACTTGTGGTTACATATTAGTTAAAACAGAAAGTAATTTGGTATGTGAACAGCTATTCACTTTTCAGAATGAGAAGGAAGAAGAATCAAATCATATTTTTAAACATACATAGCCCACAATCCTTTAAAATTCTCATTTTTACAAGTTTACCTTCAACTGAATAGCTATAAATGGCAAATAGATGTCCATTTTCCCACAGAAATTACAGGAACTATATTTTCAAATATCTTTACAACACAAAATTGATTTTGTATGTAATAAATGTTTAGCTTGAATGGCTTCAAAGATAACAATGGCAAGTTGCAACTATACTCTATTGAAGTCAGTTTCTTTCTAAACATGCATTTATCATACATTCAAATAGCTGCTATTCTGATTATTGTTGATTACATTGAAATGCACCTGAATGATGGATTGCGCAATTTCAAATTTCAATGAAGGCCGTCATACAGACATATATGTGTCAGCCACTGGCCTACTTTCCCACAGTCTCGGTTCTAGACCCTGCGACTTTATCTCCCTCCGAGTAGCAGTGCGGGTGCGAATGCGACGGCAGTCAAAATCTACCTCAGAAAACTAGTCTTAGTTCAAGACAGTTAACTGATGATAGTAGGCCTAATTTCTCTACCATAAAGGAGAAGTTCTTCTATCTGGAAGCCAGACTAACTTTCCCATGAACATTCATGGCCTTATTCAAATACTAAAGCTTGTGGGGATTGGTGAACCACATCCCACTATTTGTACAAGTAAACTATTTACACCCCAGGCAAAATTCCACCACGATGGAAGTTAATTCATAAACCACAATTTTTGCTTCAAAACATGACATACAAAGAGGGTTTTCCTTGTAAGCAAAGAATTTGAGCACATGTCAATGCGATTTCCATGACAATTTTCCGGGAAAAACATGTAAGTTTGGTTTGTAGTTATACAAGAATTTGGAAGGGAGTACACATTCTGAATTAGACTTCCAACAAATCAGATGAAACAGAATTTTATTCAGAAATGTGTTTTTACATGTATGTTTTACAGTCATGTCTACAGTAGTAGTATCTTAACATTAAATCTATTTTCTAATACTTTTAATAAGTACTGTAACCTGACTTTGTGCAGTTGTAGACAGTTTTGTCCAACTTCTGTTGGAAATTGCAGATAAATTAAAAAATAATATAGTCAGTATTTTAACAAAATTGAAATGTAATGCCATACAGCTAACAAAGTCAGAGATGGATGTCCCGTCTGTCACGCCGGAATTGCCCTAATGTGACTTCTTATTGAAATCACAGTTGTTTTGCCCTTTTTGGAGGGAGGGGGAAGGGTGGTAAGAAAAAACTTCACCGGAGGAAGGATCATATATTGGCCACTTACAAGCAATCACCTCTGTCCAACCTTGTCCGTCCAACCTTGTCTGGACTGGTGCTAATCAGGACATGGTTTGGACAGATGTGATTAATACTCAAACACCATACATTTCTAGGTACATGTATTTTAAAGGCCCACTGTCAAGGGTCAACTCAACCACCCAGAGGAGTGAGAATTAGTCTTTCTTTAGATACAGGCACACACTCACAAATATGGACTGTTGCAGTGCTAGGATTTTCTGTTGCATTATGGGTAGCAATAGTGCCCCAATTTTAAAACTAGAGTCAAAAGAGGGCATTTTTCCATTCTGTCATGACAGTGGGCCTTCAAATGAAATGGGAGTATACAAGTACATGCTGTATATTATCAACTTGTTATGATTTATTTGTTACATGTACAAGTTTCATGTTCTAATATATGTAATCAAGAAATGATTTGGACAGATGTGATTAATACTCAAACACAAAACATTTCTATGTATTTCAAAAGGGAGCATATATATAACTTATGTTTTATTTGTTACATGTACAAGTTTCATGTTCTAATATATGTAATCAGGACACGATTTCTAGAGACAGTGATTTTCCTTTTCAAAAAATGGTCTTTTCCATTTCTGAAAACCTGTAATTCCGTTTCAACTTGATCTAAATATAGAAATTCCGTTTTGTCATAGAAAATGTACACAGCATAAACATGAATTCTGTTTTGCAAAGATGAATTCCATGAATTTTTACATGAAAAATATAAGAACCAAACAGATTTTCCGTTTGATTTACCGGTAAAACGGAAAATCACTATCCCTAGATTTCTATGTGATTAAAACTTAAACACAAAACTTTTCTATGTATTTCAAATGGTAGTATACAAGTTGCTGTATTTACTTGTTATTAGCCATTCTGTGTAACTAAACGTCATGCGAGTCAAGCATGCTGTATGTCATGAATCACAAGCTGAGGTACAGATGATTCCTTTACGTGATCAGGTAAAGCAATCAGCTCATTTTCTCGGTTTTGATCTATATCCTGGCTTGTGACTTGTGTGACATACAGCATGCGTGACTCGTGTGACATGTGGAATGGCTGTTATGATTCATTTGTTACAAAGTTTTACATGTATGTTCTAATATGTAATCAGAGACAGACTAAAACAAAAGAAAAAAGAAAATTTACTCATTCATATTTTTACGCAGAAATGAAAACATACATTGCCAGATGGTAGCCAGTTAATAGAGTACTGCATAACTGCATATCGCATAATTGTACACATCTACATGTATGTTATTGCTATTTTGCTAAATGAGTAATTAAGTACATTATAGTGTTGTTTGCGAGATATCACTTGATTTTATTGACATCATAAATGTAGACATATTAGGAAGTGAATATTTTCAGTTTTTCGTCATATCATCAAGGCCTTTAAAACTACTACATTTTAGTACATTTTCTTCCCTGTGCCAAATTCTTCTTCTATTTTGGGGTAAATCTCGGTTCTTGGCTTGCCAACCAATCAGATCGCATATACACTGGCCTTGAGCTGATCCAACGTGACCAATGCATGCCGTCCAATACGTGTTAAAGGTTTAATAGTGACATGATTGGGAACACTTGAAAATGCCTCAAGAACCAAATGAGTTGAAATATATACCAACTATACACCAGCAGAAGTGGATCTCCCACCTGGGAAGAATTGTCTGTAATTTGTTTACTTAAGGAGAATCAAGCATAAACATAGGAGTATCATAATTTTATCCGGGGACGATAAAAATAAGTCCCATAGAGAGCCACACAGCAGGTTTCCGTGCTACGAGTGATATTAACATTGTTTA
>JZLH01S0039637.1:565-15088 GCA_001188425.1 Eucidaris tribuloides
TTGTTATGCTTATCTGCTCCACTATTTAGGGAGCGTTTTCATTGTTTTACGCCATTTTCGTAATGATAGGGTCACTTTTTTATTTATTTATGTCATTTTCGCCATTTTTGTAAGAGTCACTTTTTAACATCGTTTTACGCCATTAGCAATTTTTCGCGCCAAATCTGATTATTAAATGAACAATCACCCCAAGACTATTTGAATAAAGATTGTGTCGAGGATCAAATTCCGTTTAGAAAAAAAAGGCCAATAATGTGGCGATATTAAATATTTGCTTTTGCAATTGCTTTAGTTTGGGTTTACAGCACACAAATGCAGACATGAATTTTGCATTTCCATTCTCTACATCCAAATTGATATAACTTTCTATCGAACAAATTCACTTTCATTCTTCTTTTTAATGTTTCCCCTTTTTTCTAGATTGTATACGTAGATGGAGACAGTTTGTCAACGGCAGACTTGGTTAAACTTGGCCGTGGTGAATACAAAATAAATGTATGAATATAATTTGTAAAATATAATGATAATGGTGTCTGTAAACACACAATTTGTGTCAAAAGTTTACATCAGACGATAGAAAGCTTTCATAAAAAAGTTTCTTGACCCGTTTTGTTCATGGAATCGTCTAGATTCTGTGGTTACTGGGTCACTTTCGGGTCATACTTTTACAGACTATCAGTGGCAGAAGAAATGATTCGATGAACTCCAACAACTAACTAACAAAAGATCTTTCGACCAAAACGGTATTATAGATTTTAACTTAGGTGCAGTTTACCTTTAGGCAAACATTTAGAGTGGGGCGCGGGGGGGAGGGGGGGGGGTGGGTGGTTGAAGAAGTGAAAAGAGGAAAGGACGTGATGGCGAGAATGGATATCAACATAATTCAGACGATAATGTGAGTAGTCACAGGTCGTCGCTCGAACTTCTGGTGTACCCGGGGTTGTACCCGACAAAATCCTTCCCTCAGACCCAGCAAGTAAACAAACAACAACAACAACAACAACAAAAAGGTCATCTGCCGATTTACCATTGCAAGGTGTAGACCATGCGCGTGTATGGACTTTCAAAATTGACCCTAAACAAGTAATTATCCGTCTATCTCAGAATACCTTACACAAGTATTCAATTCTGAAAAGATACCCTTTCAAAGTAAACCCCTGCTTTTGATACCCTTTTCACTGCGGGTATACGCGCGTACATACCGGCCAACCGTAGAAAAACATCCCTTTTTATGCGTTTTTTCACACGTGCATGGTGTACACTTTGTAATGACAGGGCGGGGGGGGGGGGCTTGACAGAATTCTTGGTGTACTTGACGGGCGACAAGTCGACAAGCAAAAGTAATACAAACAAAAGAGGATAAAAAAAGAGTCCGCCATTATATCATTTCACTCGACAGAATTCTTCGAATACCGACAGGTGACAAGTCGACAGCCAACAATATAGAAGGTCCTCCATTAAAGGGAGAAGGAGCCAGCCCTTTAACAGGCATAAGTTAAGAAAAAAATTGAATTCTTGCCAACCAATCAGATCGCACGTGCACAGGTCTGGAGCTCACCATGCGTGACCAATGCATGCCACCCGACGTGTGTTAGTCGCGCCGTGGTAATGTATGCACTGTTTGAACGATAACTCCTCCCTCTCTAGCTGTTCTGCAGGTTTTGTCACGGGATAAAACTTGCAAAGACGTAAAATAAACACAAATTGACTAATTTACAGGGCCTTGCTGAGGGTGAGTGTCACACAGTACCCCTTATTTAGGCTGTCCTTATCACCGTGTACCATGATTCTCACAATACTCACAATATCATTTATTTTCTGAACTTATGCCTGTTAGTTGCTGGCTCCTTCTCTCTTTAATTACCCAATAGTATCGCAAACTTCCCGACTAATGATGGGGGTGTTTATCAACCCCCCCCCTCCCGCCGGCGACGCCCCGGAGTAGTCATTAGTGTATTTGCACAATTTGTCTTTACTAGCCATCATATGAATGTTTTAGTTTGCCAGGTATTAAATTTTACCAGCAAACCGTCATTGTTTAATTTTTGTTCGGAAATTTAATGTGCGTTTTTATAGTTAGAGGCTAGAACGTATTATCTGAGACATTGAATTATACAATAAGTTTTATATTTCTGATGATATGATTTAAACAATGTACCACACATTAGATGGTTAGCATCATGCTAAAATTACAGATTTAATACCAATTTAAATGCATTTTCATTCTGTGCCATGGTAATTTTCGTATATATCGGCATAAGTCGTAAGAGTGTATGTCCTGTGTTCCATATAGTCTGAAATATTGTGTTAAGAAAACTATATTTTACAGTTAGTGGTAAAGATCTATGTATTTCTCAAAGTATATGGCAACGGTTGAGAAAACAATTTGCTGATATATTTTTGTTCTATATTGCTGATGTATGATGATGTCAGGATGACATGAAATAATGCCGTATAATTACAGCTCTTTAATTGATTTTCTTTACTAATTAATTCATTCTAGCTAACTACGGCTGCTTGGGAGAAAGTAGCAAAAGCTCGTGAATTAGTTGATAACATACTGGAAGGAAATGAAGGTGTGTATGATTGGTTTTATTAATTTTTAGTTCGGAAACTCGTACAATAATACGTACTTCCAATTGCGCAAAGCGCACACGACGAGCGCGAAGAGCGGAATGTCTTGCGGCCGGGGTGGGCCCCCGGCCGCGATTTTTTTTTCCCACGAAGACGAAATAAACCACTGCAAAAACAAAACCGTACTGCGGGATTCGAACCCGGGTCAAAACGCGCTATCAATACAGCGAGCTATCCAATGTAGCCACACAAAGCGACTCGACAGTTGACATCTTCTTTAGCAATATATACCAACAGTTTCGAAAGTGCGAGACGTTAAAACCGTATTGAAAGTACGCATGCGCCGTGCGAGAAAAAACTCGTGGGAATAAAAATTTAGCCCCCCGGCCCTGCTTAACTTGGTGGTTTATGCTCTCTGATACAAACTGAGCCTTATTTTGAAAGCATTTTATCCAACAAATCTCTAACAAAGTTGGGAGAAATGCGTCTCTAGTAGGAGTACAAGCTCGAGCTTGAGAAACCAAACTCAAGCAAGGGAATTAAAAAAAAATCGCATCAAAGCGTGATAGTTAAGTGTCTCTGCGCCTTTACCTATTGAACACAGTTTTATTTATTTAAAGTTCTTTTCTCTCCTGTTTCGTACTGTTTGTTTAGTGGTGTATGGCATCAATACCGGAATTGGAAAGCTGGCACGTGTCGTGATCGCATCGGAGAAGTTGAGGTAAGATTTTGAAATAGTACTTTATCGAGATGCCAACATCAAATTAAATTTATTGAGGTGGATACGCTTACATCTCCTTCATAAAGCCCAGCACAATTTGAAAGTTCCGAGCGATTAGTCCTCGCTTTGTTTTACCACTCTTCATGCCATCATCACTTCTCTTACTTTTGACCCCCGAACCCCCCCCCCCAAAAAAAAAGAAGAAGAGAAAATAAAACAGAATCGTCTGTGCATATGACGTTATCGTCAGTCTTACATGCAAACCGTAATGATTACTCGGTTGTACCATTGGCTACTTAGGTCATAAAGTTACTTTTTTTGTGACGAAATAATGAAATAAGTATATACGAATGCAAATTACATCTGACTTAATGAACAAACGGTGTTTCATAATTTTGCATTGGGATTTTGCAATGATATTACAAGTGTCAGGCCACGTACAGAGATCATAATAGTTAAAAACAATATCTATAATATCTATCTATATTCAAGTAAATATAATGATTTAGTGGCCCTATAATTGTTACAAGCTGCAAACTGTCGTGTTATTAAAGAGGCTTCCTTTACACTTTGTACTTGCCTAGTAAGGTAAACGGGAGTGTGCCGCTCTAATAGGTGACTTTTCCGCAAAAAAATCTTAAACATGGGTATGGTTTCTGGGTAAAAAATCCTTAAACATGGGTCATGATTTTGAATTCATACGATTTACACTAGATATTTTCGCCTATTTCATCGCTAAAATGCCCAAAAATGTCATTTTTCTTAATAAAAAAAACTTAATAATAGGTACCATTTCCCGCCAAAGTAACCCTTAAAAAAGGGTCGGGTTTTTCGACTTCAGCGGCACATCCCTGTCGGAACCAAATCTGAGTACCCCCCCCCCCCGGGTGTCCTATAGCTTCCTTTACACTTTGTGTCTATAGTGAATTACAGGAGAATATAATTCGTTCTCACTGCGTCGGTGTCGGCCGTCCTTTGTCCCCGGAGCATACCCGTAAACTTCTGGCTCTCCGCATCAACATTCTGGCCAAGGGTCACAGCGGCATTTCTGTGAGAGTCCTCGAGCAGATGATTGATGCTTTTAATGGTGAGGATGTTTTGTTCAGTTACAAAATTATTCTTATGACCAATAATTTTGACTCGACACTGTTACGATATCATTGGCGATAAATGAACAGACTTGTGTTGGGTATACCGTACATGTGTTTGTTTTGTTTGCTAAAATGCTTGATACCGCATGATGTCAAACAGATGCAAATGGAAATTTAGATACGAATACAGGGGCACCTGTTTGTAGAGCACATAGGTGTACTAAGGGGGTGTTTTGGTGTGTTTAACACTCGCCCCCTTTATACCGAAAACTCCTAAAAACACCCCCTTTTAGCCGTGGAGTTCTTCCGGGGGATCACTTGCCGACCGGAGTGGTACCCATGCATGTACCCCCCCCCAAAAAAAAAATAAAAAAATAAAAAAATCGAAGGGTTGAATTTCGGATCTACGGTGGCGTCGACTTTTTTTTAGAAAAAGGCTACTTTTTGAGTTTGACCTTTGACGTTTTTTGAAAAAAGGGGTGTACGTCCAGTCTGATATTCGTCCCCTTTGATGTTTTGTGGTCGTCTTCTTGTTCGACATTTATTTTTGTAGTCAGTCTATGTTTTGCACCATTGTCATTGTGCAATTGTATTTCTATTGTTCTGTGCCACTTACACACCATACAAGAGGGCAATTTTCTCTGTTCTACAATTTCGCCATTTCGCCCATTAGGGTCACATTTTACATTGTATTACGCCATTTTCCCAATTTAGAGTCACTATTTAAAGGTGGTTTTTTTACGTCAGTTTCGCCATTTAGGGGTGAAATTTGGCCCCTAGAGCTCCGCTAGAACTACGTCATTTTGGGTCCAATTTTGAGGTGCTTGGACACGCATGGTTACCACTCTAGTCGGTGAGTGATCCCACCCCCCCCTCCCCCCGGGGGAGTTCCGAACGGTCGTGACTGGCAAATGAAACTGGTTTCTTTTTGACCTAAGAAGCATTTTGTTCTGCTTGTCGCTTTGCTCTTTGGCAGTGGATACGGACAAGATTTGGCCACTGATGACCCCCCCCCCCCGAGTGTTACTGGAAATAATAACATTTGCGCGCAAGTTCATTCACAGGTAAAATCTAACAACTATATACAAAAGTAACACATACCGTAGTACCGTTAAATATCCGTCCACTTAATCACTGATTTAATAGGGAAAAATTAAATTTGCATCTGAATCTGAATTCATTCCTCTAATATTTATTTAGCCTCTTGTTTGTCCGTGGTTCCTTGCAAGGGAACCGTTGGTGCCAGCGGTGACCTGGCACCACTGGCTCACATCGCCCTGGGACTCCTGGGAGAAGGCAAGATGTGGAGCCCGAAGAGTGGATATGCCGAGGCCAAGGATGTAAGTAGGTGCAAGAAAATAAAGTCTCCATTAATCACTACTTAATTGCCATGGCGCTTCGCTCCTCGGGAGCCAGGCTCGGCGCTAGCTACGCGCCTCGGAATCGGTGTCCGGTTAAATTATTACATTGTTGACCACCTGTATCGCTCCAACCTGACCATGAAACATTTGGCGTGCAATATTGTTCGCCACCGACTTTCAGCCGGATCGCATTTCAAACATTTGACTGCATGCGACCTCGGGTAACCTCTCTAAGATTCCAAAACGGCTACCCTGAAATATTTAAGATATTTTAATGTCATTAGCCACACCGACTTTCATAAATTTATGATAGAATGGTACATGCGAGTAATAAAAGATTTTCTTCCGAAACACAACCTAATGTGGTATTATTTCTTAAATGTGTGGTTATTCGTGTGAACATGTGTGAATGTTTATTTTTTTTCAAAATGTTTTTATAGGCATGAAATGGAATCGAGAAATGTTCCACAACTCCAGTCCTGTTACTGATATTTTAGTGAAGCTGTATGCATTCACATTGAATTGCAGGGGTGAACGTGTTATAACTGGTAATTGGTAAGAAAATTAATGTCATACTAGTACTTTGCCTCTGCTGGCTCTGCAGTATCTATTCATAAAAATACCCCATGAGCTTTTAATTAATGACGGTTTTCGTCTGTCTGTTTATGTCACGTAGGTATTGAAGGCGCATGGCCTTTCTCCCATTGTACTGGGACCTAAAGAAGTAAGTATGATCGAATTCATCATCATATTGAATTGGATCTTGCTCTCTGTCATATGTTATAATTTCGTATCATAAGCCCGTAATGTGAAGGATTAGAAGTCTATACTCTGAATCATGTCTTTTCCAAATTGCTTTAAAAAGCAGCATGTTAGATAACGAAGCTTTCCGATATGAACAAATTACAAAAAGAACCAACTATTTATACTGAAAGCTAAGGTTGACCTCTATTGTTAAAACAGACGCAATGCCAGGACAAACTCCTTTTGTCTGCACAAAAGGGGGTCTCTGGCCTTTATATACGCTGCTTCTAAGTACCTGAGATGAGTCATACTACGGGCCCTACTTACAGGTACTTAGAAGCTCACCTGTTTCTAAGTACCTGAGTAGTACCTGTTTATGTCACGTATAGGTATTGAAGGCGCATGGCCTTTCTCCCATTGTACTGGGACCTAAAGAAGTACCCTACTCAGGTACTTAGAAGCAGCGTTTATAAAGGCCAGAGACCCCCTTTTGTGCAGACAAAAGGAGTTTGTCCTGGCATTGCGTCTGTTCTCACAATAGAGGTCAACCTTAGCTTTCAGTTTAAATAGTTGGTTCTTCTTGTAATTTGTTCATATCTGTGTGATAACCTGATGAGTTGCAGATCGAAAAGCTTCGTTATCTAACATGCTACGTTTTAAAGCAATTTGGAAATTTTGTAGAATCATGTCTTTTTTTAAATCAACTGTATCTATAGGATAACGTACGATCCCCAATGACATCACACACAACTCTCCTCCAAGTGAACTGTTTGGGAAGTCCATCCTTCAGGTAGCTAGGTTAATTTCTGTACAGAGTTTTATGTCCTGTACCCATCTTGTTCGATATCTTCTTCTCCTTCTCCTTCTCCTTCTCCTTCTTCTTCTTCTTCTTCTTCTTCTTCTTCTTCTTCTTCTTCTTCTTTCCTCTTCTCCTTCTTCTTTTCTTCTTCTTCTGTTTCTTTTCTTCTGTTTCTTCTTCTTCTTCTTCCCTCTGTTTAAGCGAGCACTAAGTCCTTTCAAAGTGGCTCCGATGCAACCTTTATTCCTCATCACATGACTGAAATAAGATCTCACTTTTTTACTTTATACATTTGATACAGCTGTGTTTTTTTTTTACTGCTGTGTGGCTTCGTACATTTACATTTGCAATATGACATTTAATGTATACATTTTGTCAGCTCTCCCTTTTATATGTTTCCTCACTAGGGGTATATAGAATTGTGTATGTGTCACACACATTCACAACACACAGACAGACACACATAAACACACACAGCCTTTCTTCTTTCGTGCAAATTATCACGTGCAACCTGCTGAATTCATTCTACCGTATATAGTATAAACGTTTGGAAACTGACAAATGATGTTTATAAATAGTTCTAGACATTTTAACAACAATATAGTGTGAGTTCGGTCACAAAGTGATAAAAAAAACCAGGTTTCCAGCAGTTGGCTCAAACGAAAATGAGACAGCATAAGTTTGCAGTGTGCGTGCAAAGGTCAGGCGTAATATGGGTCATCTATGCAATTGTATCGTTCTATGCATTCCACATGGATATCATTGTGTTGTTCGAAGATGATGAGTACAAGTCAGGATGAACAAAGGTATGAAATCATCGGTGAGGTTCGTTTGCGGAAACTGGCATATATTGTGAGGGGGTCAAATTATATTACCTGTTCAACTTTATTTGTTAATGGTATATATCAGGCTCTCATGCTTGGCAGCCCGAAGGATGAAATGGGCATTGCATTCAATTTTTATTGTGTGTAATGACACTACAGTTTCTTTCAGAAAGCAGATATCACTTTGTACATTTTTAATGGCAAAATAATCGGGGGCCTCCCGACCTTTTTTCACCAGTTTCTAAATAATAAATAATAAAGATAATAAAAAAATAATTAGATATACAGTCATGGACAAAAGTTTAGAATATGTTCTTCTACCAAATGCAGTTTCAATCATATCAAGAACCAGCCGCAAGAACAGGTTTCTTGTCCTGAAGTAGTGTCAGGGGCAGCGCCACAGGGGGGTCGGGCCACCTCCTATTTTTTTCAAACTTATTAAAATGACGGTAATTTTCCTGTTTTTCACAAATTTCGCCCCCTATACTTGTCGATTTGTCCAGTAAAAAAACAAATAGGCGGGCAAAAAAATGCTTTTTGTCGTCGTCGACCCCTTGCCCCCTTTTGTCGGACGCTGTTCGGCTTGCAGTTTAGCTAGTAAAAAAATGGGGGCAGGCAAAATTTTCCTGACGGATTTCACCCCTCCTGAAAGTTAACCCTGGCTCAGCCCCTGAGGAGAGCTCATTTGATCTTAGTAATCATCTCTTCTGCATGGGTGATTGATCATTAATTATTAAAGGTATTGGCTAACATTTACCACAGTTAAAAAAATCTGAGCCGCATGATTCCCCATGCTACCAGTGTCTTTGATGAGGTCTAAAAATGAAGCCCTGAAAAAAATTGTATTTCAAAATGACAATTTAGTGCTTTAAAAAAGTGAAAATCGTAAGTTGACCAGATTCACTTGCCCATTTCCTCCCATAGACTTACTGTGTGTACACCTAGGTTGATAAAACTCGCCCCGAGTTTTATTGTTTATTCATGTATAACTTGCCATTGGCAGTGTGAATTTCCAAACTTTTGTATTCTAGGGTGTTTATTTGTCCATTTGAACACTACTATGTAGCTCAGATATCAAAGTTTGAAAAATTTTTAAATTGAAGCTCCACAATGTTAGCCTGTCACTTTAAGAAATCTGTAGTTTAAAACAGGGCTATGCAAAGAAATGAAAATATATGTCTACTGCATGTCTATCTGAAAAAAGTAGATTTTTTTTTATTTTTTACCATTTACCAAGACTTTTCACTTCCTTTAAAAGCAATGGATCTCTTTCCCATGCCTAAAATTAACATGGTGTAAATACACTGCTACATATAAGAAAATGCTGTTCAAGAACTCAGTTTTGTTAGAGTTATAGTGATCATTACGTTTTGAATTTAATTATTAATGGCACGTACCAAAATTGCTAGTCTCAAATCAGACTCTTGGCCTGCATGGACATTCATTATGTATGATATGTTACATTTATTACAAATGTATACCACATGAATTCTTGCTATACGTGACAAACAAACTGTATGCATTAATGTCATTAAGATAAGTATTCGTTGACCAAAGATGAAAATTGAAATAATTATCTATACTAAGCAAATAAGTAGGCCTTACATCCACGCTAATCGTCCGTTAATATTTTGTGAATTTTTAAAAAAATTCTCTAGATGATAACAGATTTTGTTAGATTTGACGGATATGTCCCTCCCGAGGAGCCTAAAAGCTAAAATGACATTTTGTTGTGTTTCTGGGAGGGGGCTGCAACATGAGATCCCGTAACTATAGTTTATTTTTTTATTTTAAGTATTTGTTATTTTGCGAGATTCCTTTCGGTCTGAAGTGTATAGCCCCCCCCCCCCCGAAGCGCGCACACACACACACGCACGCACGTACACACACGCACACACACACACACACACACACACACGCGCGCGCGGCGCGCGCACAACACAACACAACACAACACACGCACACAACACAACACAACACACACGCACACGCACACGCACACGTACACACACACACACACACACACACACACACACACACACACACACACACACACACACACACACACACACACACACACACACACACACACACACACACACACACACACACACACACACACACACACACACACACACACACACACACACACACACACACCACCACCACCACCACCACCACCACCACCACCACCACCACCACCACCACCACCACCACCACCACCTGACCACCACCACCACCACCACCACCACCACCACCACCACCGCCGCCGCCGCCGCCGGTACCACCACCATCACCCCAGACGTTCAGGGACCTGAACCAGCTCCTTTGGAAAAGGTCCCATGATTAATGGAGTAAACATTAACGAATCCACTTGCGTCAGTCACACAGTTTTATTGGGATTAAAACAGAAATCAATTTAAGCGCATCGCATCAGAAAACATTCGAAAAATATTGTTGTTATTTTTGTTCTCGGTCCATTTTTCTTTCTCCAAAAGGGTGTGGCTCTTATTAACGGTACCCAGCTAATAACAGCGTTAGGGGCTGAAGGTAAATATTTGTGTGTGTGTGTGTGTTTTGTGTTATCAAATGTATGACTATTCGTACGACGAAATTGTGTGATCTGTGTTTGATATTAATCAATTGATTGATTGATTGATTTTGTTGTGATTATACGTTTGTCCTTCGTTTTGTTTCGCCTATGTCCATGCTTTAGCGTTTCTTCTGTTTTATTATTGGAAACCCATTAAAATCAGGCATATTTCTTATTAAGGGCGAGTGTCCTTATCCACTGCTTCTATATGGCTGGTGATGAAGTTATGATAAAAATGTCTACTGTATTATATTGTTGTAGTTACTGTAAGAGTTATTCAGGATGTAAATCAGCCATATTATCAAAGAAAATTATAATTTTCGCTAGCCCCCTTTTTTTAAAACAACCATTTTTTTTTTTGCAGCCGTTGAGCGGTCTTATGCCATAGCTCGTCAGGCTGATGCAATCGCCGCTCTTACCCTTGAGGTCATGAAAGGAACCACAAAGGCATTTGAAAGCTGTAAGTTCCTTTTTTTTTGTTAATTAGTGTGTGAGTGTAACAGAATTATGATGTGGTAATATTTGTGTTTCTTTTTTCTATCAGTGTCTGCGTGTAGATCCATCCAACCGTCGCATCGGTTTTGTTCCCACTAAAATTACTTGAAAACCGATGGATTTCAGCCAAACTTTGTACAAATAAATATGAAAGATAGTTAGATTTTAGAATCATAATACTGTCAAATGCCCGGGGGGGTCGCTCTCCACACGGCCTGTCTCCCACCCGTGTCCAACAACCTCAGAAATGCACCCTAAACGGCGTAACCTGTATAACCAAATTTGCAACCCTAAATGGCGTAACACATCAGAAAAGCTACCCCAAGTGGCGTGACTCCCAGGAAGTGGCGTGAACAGGGAATCCACTAATTTGATAACCTAAGTGGCGTAAACAGTGAAATCAACTAATTTGATACCCCACCCAAGTGTCCTTCTCATCTATAACATTATTGTACATGGCGCAACCCGAAGAGGTTCACTTAACAATTCATAAATAATTCTCCTAATTATCAAATGTTCATTTTGGAGATGTTATTACATCCACAAAAAATTTGCACCCCTAAATGGCGTAATCTACATAACCAAATTAGTATCCCTAAATGGCGTGACATGTTAGAAAAGGCTACCCTAAGTGGCGATTGCCAGCGAACGGTGCTGAAAAAGCTATCCTTTTTCCAAAAGACGTCGACGACGCCCGAGTGCTGGAAAAGGGACCCTTTACGACGCTTTTTCTGGACGCGGGTGCGTAGCAGGCCGTGTGGAGAGCGACCCCCCCGGGGTCAAATGTCATGTAAGTCACTGAATTGACATTGATGTAATCGCACTGCTTAGTGGGCATAGTGAGGAGGAATAGAAATATATTAAGCATTCTCTGGTGACGAATGAAAGTCAACGAATCGATTCTGTCATTATAAATTGATAATTTAAAAAGGGATAAATAGATTTCAAGCACTCCAAACTTGGTGTATTTATGAAAGAGTACATTTGGCGTAATGATCTTATAGAACACAATTCTCCCGACTTAATAAACATTTTCTTTATTAGAATAAGAATTGGAAACAACATGCATGCAGTTGCAGTGTTAAAATGCTTAAGAAAGGAATAGTGTAATATTTTGTTATGTTTTAAGTTTTTATTGATCCAATGCTATATTCAATATGATGAATTTACGAAAATGTGTTTAAAAATAAAATTGAATGGAGGAGCATTCACGAGGTTTAGATATCGCCATAACTTGCGTGCCAGAAATGAAGAATCACAAATGTTTCCAAAACAAAATAGTTTCCAGTACAATGGAATTAAGCTAAAAGTATTGATTAAATGCATACATTTGTTTATATCTGATAATTTATGTGTGATACGCGTATAAATTAATGCACATTCACATTCGTATAAATGTTTGTTTATAATTATGTTTGTCTTTGCAAACTATGAAGTTATATACGAGGGCCTACCTATGTATGAAAAATGCATCTTGATCGAACGCACTAAGAGAAAATAGGTTAAACTTTCCGCCTTTAAAGCTGCAGACCAATGTCATACTGAGAGCTCCTTTGCAGGTGCAACTTTGCATCTTTCAAACCTTTAAAGGTGCAGAGTTACACGTTTAAATGTGCTCTCGGTGTTACATTGGTCTGAAAGGTGCAAAAGTTGCACCCGTTAAGGTACTCCCAGTGTGGCATCGCTGAAGATGCAAACATGAACCTGTTTTTTCTAAGAGTGGGTATTGAGGGTATTGAGTCGTGTTCATTTTAACGCGTTATTATCATGTACATGCACACGCACACATTTACTGACATGTGGAACAGGTATTCACCAAACCAGACCACATAAAGGCCAGACTGTGGTTGCTAGAAGACTGCAGGCGGTGCTACATTCTGAGGTCCATCCTTCCGAGATTGCTGCCAGTCATCGATCATGTGACCGTGTCCAGGATGCATACAGCCTGCGGTGCTGCCCACAGGTATTTTTGCGAGGTTTTGCCTTTGCTGTCACGGTTGCTATCCTTTCTGATTCTCTACATGCCAAATTACTTGCCAAATTCGTTGAAAACGCCAAATTTGCATATGCATTGGGTAGCATACCCTAAATGAAGTTGTAATTAAATTATAACACCTTAAAAACCTATGCCACGGTCGAAACTTCGGATGCCGCGGTTTAAATTTTCCCCGAAGGGCGGGCGCTGGCTAATGCCGCAGGCTCTTGAACCTTATAGACAGGCCAGTTTTCGTGGAGCAATTTAGGCCAAGGTGTTTTTATTAAATGGGGAGGGGCCTCTGACGTCGTCATGTGGAAAGACTAAGATAAGAAGTGTCATCTAGTTGAACTTATTTTGGGCGATTTGTGGTTCAAATTGCTGATGCAGGGTATTGCAACAAATCAGTGTTGTCTGAACCCTTGAACAGTCAGTCATACACAATGTCTGAATATGCATCTGGCTCATGATTTATCACTTAGCTTTCATGGAGATTATTCACATAGCTCTAATAAACAAAGAATATGCTATCTATACTATCCAGTTTCTCAATGTTACAAGCTTAATGTAGACACTTTGTTTATGGTCAAAATCTAATGACAAATTGGCGTATCGTAGGAGATAATGATGGCTCGGAAGTTCAAACGTATGGAAAAGTTACAAGTGGTCATTGACGTGCATGTACCTTACCATTTTGTACTGTAATTCATATGCAGTTTCAAATTGGTTCACTGAAATGAAATGCGACAACTGGTCATGTCTGTTGTGGAATTGTTACAAATAAAACAAAGAGGAAAAAAGCCTTAAATTATCTTAAGATTTAGAAATAGCGAAAGAAGAAATATCGGTTAAGTAGTCCATATGTTGTATCAAAGTTACCTTCCTCCTTCTCATTTAAGGTTCATGGAGTGGTGTGGGATACTATTGAATTTGTTCACGGGATTATCACAACGGAGATGAACAGCGCTACTGACAATCCTGTATCCTTTGGAGTTTAGTTAAAGTTGGCTATAGTGATACTCTTAATAACTCCTCGTCACCCCCGTCCTCCTCCTCTTCCTCCTGCTTCTCAATGCGCTCCTCCTTAAACTTATCTTTTTTTCCCTCCTTGTACCCTTCCTCGTTGTACTAATAGATCCTCTTCTTTTTTGGACTATATGTCATCCTCCTAGGTCCTCCTTGTCCTCGTCCTCCTCAATCCTCAATATACTGTATTCTCCTCCTCCTCCTCCTTCTCATCATCATCATCATCATCGTCGTGTTTTTTTAACTAGCCACCCCCTCTTCTTCATTAACGTACTTCTCATTGTACTTCTCCTCTTCATCCTCCTACTTCTCGTCCTCCT
>JZLH01S0039637.1:21436-32038 GCA_001188425.1 Eucidaris tribuloides
TTAACTTTTACGCTATGAAACTTGAATACCAAGGTACAATCCCAAAGCCACGCGGTGATTTGTTGACACTCCCGGCTTTCTACAATGGTATGAATGATGTCACATTCTATTCCATGGATGCGTGCACATCTTTAAAATGATTAAGCCAATATCTTTGCTCACTGTGTCCGAACACTAATCGAGTGGCGTTCTGTGTTCCCAAAATATACAGACAACTTTTACCTGTTCATGTATTTCACCTAATTTTACCTTTCACCTAATGATGTATTTTACATTTTATGCAAAGAGATTGCTAGATTTTTATTGCATAAATCAGCAGAAGACACAGGTGTGTATCCCAGTGACCAGGGTAATAATATCCAAGCGCATAGAGACTGATCTCATCGGTATTATGTGCTATATAAGAATGGACTATTATTATTATTGATTACACGTTGACTACACCCCACTACAAAGAAAATTATAGTCATTTACTCTTATATGCATTTGAAATGTTAACTACTTTGGCCCATTGTTATGTACGATCCAATTTTTTTAAATAATTGTATGTTTTATTGAATTATATCCAATCTAAATATATACAAGCAATCAACAATGATTGGAAAAATAGAATGGGGAAAAAAAGGGAGAGGATGACAACAAAATTATGTTACATCGAAATACATGTTACAAGAATAAAAAAAATAGTCCAAAGCTACCGAGTACATTTATAAATTGTGTAAAAGGGGCAGAGAAACTTCCTCCGGGACGAAGGCCACCAAAATCAGGGCTCACTCTAACTCCGATACGAGAGGAGAATGTCCTGATGAACAATCCCACTGTTTTCGGCACCTGCACACCGTATGGCCAATTGATCTGTGTCGGGTGGTGGTGGGGATGGTAGAAGTGGTGATGGTGGTGGTGGAGGTGGTGGTGGTGGTGGTGGAGGTGGTGGTGATGGTGGTGGTGGTGAAGGTGGTGGTGTTGGGAGTGGTGGTGATGGTGGTGGTGTTGGGAGTGGTGGTGGTGGTGGTGGTGGTGGTGATGCTGGTGCTAGTGGTTGCAGTGGTGGTGGTGATGGGATGACGAAAAGATATGTGTTTACTTAAAGTAAGTTGATCATGGAGACGTTTGTCCAACTCCGACCCCCTCCCTGCAGGCCGCTGGATCGCGACCGATTCCTGGCCCCTGATATCGAGGCCGTCACCAAACTACTGAGAGAGAACAAGGTATGAGAAATAGAGGTCTTATTGTTATATCATTTGCGATGTCTCCAATTGTATCTGTAGTTTATTTTAATCTTGTATTTGCTGTTGTTTTCATTTCTTTCCTTTTGTTTAACACTTTCTTGTTTTGCACATGAAAATTTGTTTTTCTTTTCAGTTTCCCCCTTTATCCTTTGTTTCCCCCGGCGTTTTTTTTTCATTATTTTATGTTAACGAACAGTGTAAAAAATAACTGCACGATGGTAGATTATTGTAATTACTATAATATATCAGTTTTACCACCAGTCGTCGTCGTCGTCGTAAAAGAAGAAGTAGTAGTAGTAGTAGTAAGTAGTAGTAGTAGTAGTAGAAGTAGTAGTAGCAGCAGCAGCAACAGCAGCAGCAGCAGCGATAGGAGTAGCGGTATAGAAGTATTAACAGCAGTAGAAGTGGGAGCGGCAGTAGAAGTAGTAATATTAGTCGTGGTAGTAGTAGCAGGAATAGTAATATCAGTACTTTTACTATAGTACTAATAGTAATAGTAGTAGTAATAATAGCAGTGGTAGTAGTAGTAGTAGTAGTAGTAGTAGTAGTAGTAGTAGTCTTGTAGGTAGTAGTATAAATACACTACCTGCAAGACTGGATTTATAATGATAATTGTTAAAGTATTGAATACAATAAAAAATGTTAACAATAAAGCATTTCTGTGATTGTTCTTGTTAACATTGTTAATTTCTTCAATCTGTTTTGGTCTAATCAAGGTATGGGAGACGGTCAAACCATTTATCGATGGTTACGAGCTCGGCCAGCTAAAGGAGACCAAGGTCGAATTGTCTTCCTCAAACGATGTGGATACGTCGACCCACGCCCTCTGTAATCACCAGCGCATTGAGGCCATCAGCAAGTAACTCGGATTTTGTAGAGAATGTTTCCCTGGGGTTTTTGCAAGATGAAAGGATTATGTTTGTGTTTTTTTTCTGCGGTTATATATGACGGTGAAATGAGCAGTACTATCTTAAACGTAAATTGTAATGAAATTTCGTATTATAAGTTGATTGCTGTTACCAAATATTGTATCGTTGTAAGTACAACAAAATATCTACTACGTAAGATAAAGTAACAATTCAGTGATTTCTGTCAGCTCTTGAACTTAAAATAGATAATTTCTTGAAGTATGTATTGTTCAAGCCACAATTCTTTTAACATCTACTTCAGGCTGTCATAGCCAGATGAAAGTAGAACCATTTATGTTGCCATTATGTTTTCTCTTTCTTGCTCTATCTCTCTTACATGGTTTTGCTTTAATGTATGTATGGATGCACCACCGCATACCTATCGTACGGTCAATAAAGCACCACAACTTCAAAACCGTGTGGGTACTATGTAGTGCATTTAGTCCCTGTATTTCTCTCTCCTAGATTGTTCATATTTGGTTTTTTTTTATTTTTATCTTATAGTCAATATTACACATTTGAAGAGAATAGAATAAGAAGTACTGAAGTCGCAACCGTAATACTACTTTTGAGAAACAAAGGCTCAAAGTTTTCAAATTTGTCTACATATTACAATTGTTTGAGTCTTACATCCAAACTTGGTGAAGTAATTGAAACAATAAAAGATGAATATAGGACAAAAACAAACATTGTTACACTTGTCGATTTCCAATACTCAATAATCAATATTGTGGACATGAGTACTTCTTTTTCTAAAAACAAGGGTCTCAGGAAAACAAAGGCATTTCTTGAATATATGAATGTCAGAAACACTTAATTGTAAAAATATATAGACTGTCCTCCATAATACGGACAATTTGATATGCAATTTGTCAAAGTTGGACGTTGTTTTAAATTTGACCTTTGACCGGAAGTGACCGCATATCTCATCAACAAAGTACAAAATACATGATAAATTATATATTTTCTTAAACCATGTAACTTGTCGAGTAATTTGAGATACACTCTGAAGAAATTAGACCAAGTTAAAAATTTGACCCCGGTTGACCCCTCCCTGACCCCTACTATGGAAGGGTCAATTGGACCAAAATTTTGTCATAAAATTTCCTGGCATGTAACGACTTCAAAACAATCACTAACTCAATTTCGTCAAAATGTGACTTTAGCCTAAGTACTTCATATTTTATATTCATCGATAAATTTTCTGTATTTTGTATCAAACTTTGTATATCTTTTAAATGTTTTGTGTATAAAATGTGTCTCCGGAATTGTGCAAGTCAAAAGCAACCTTGACAATTGGAGAATATTGTTGTGACTGACGATTACATCAACGTTAAGGACACAGTATAAGCCTACAAATGCTGTTTGTTTTGTTAAGTTTGGTTATTTTAATTTCGAGATAATTGTGTTTAGTTAACAACAAAAGAGTGAAATACCCCTTCTACGAGGGAAGAGGGTCGGATGCTATCAATGACTGTTGATTGACAGTTGCACAAATTGTTACCCTAGTTGTTAAAACTCAAGTTTAGTTTTGGGGATTTTTTTATATTTGAAAGCTTTATGCCCAAAAGGTCATATCACACCAATAACAGATTCTGAATGTCTTTCGTTTTTTTTTAAATTAATAAATGAAAAATCTATCGACTATATTTTACATATAGCATCCAACTTGTTAATAAGGTGTTAGGGTTATCCGAGTTATGCCTCATCAGAAAGAGCACAGTCCGCTCTTTCTGATGTGGTATCACTCGGATAACCTTAACAATTAACCCTTTGGACATTCAGAATCTGATATTGATGTGATATGACCTTTGGGCATAAAGCTTTCAAATTAAAAAAAAATACCCAAAACTAAACTTGGGCTTTAACCAAACATATATCCCAAATTGAATATAATTAATGACATTTGATAGCTAAGACTGTGCCTTTGACGTTGATGTATAAGCATCATGTCTCAAATTATTTTCTAAATGCCAAAGATGGTGCTTTTCACTTGCACTTTTTTTTTGAGATACGCTATATAAGAAAACATAAGCAACTAACCCACCAAATTTAATTGACTATGCAATTTTACTTCTTCAATTTGCCGAAATAAGCACGTCACTATGTAACCAGTAAATGTTTATCTACTTTCAGTTTTTATTTGTAATTGTTAACAATTGTGTACAATAATCTGTGATTGTATTTGCATTTACTTATTTGTTGTTACGCTTACTTTGTTGTCAATGGAACAAAAATGTCGCATAGATGTATCAACGATGGACAATAAACCATGGCATGTGGGGAAAAATACAGTGTGATATTGTAATATTAATATACTTTCTTGATGTTCACGCATACTGGCACGTCACGCGCACAACACACACAAGGCACACAACACACACTACACACCATCACAAATAGGTCACCAACACAAGCTCGCGGCGTCGCATCACACACACACACACACACACACACACACACACACACACACACACACACACACACACACACACACACACACACACACACACACACACACACACACACTCATACACAAACACACAAACACACACACAGTGGCACGAAATACCAGCACGCCTATGTAATCACGCCAGATACAACGTTTACAGTAAAACTCCCCAAAAAGGTTATGCTATTTACTAAATTTATTGCATCGAGTTTCCTCATTTCTTCATAAAAGTGATGTTTCCAAACTCATCATATTGAATAACTATTATTTCTACTAGTCTGTTTGTGTGCGTGTAAATTATCTTTACCTGTTATTTTCTTTATCAAGAATTCACTTTAAATTGAACGAACTTTAAAATCACTAGTGGATATCTTCCAGTTTTCCGTTTTATGCATTTATTTATCCAGTAATGTGTAACGCAAAACCAAGGTGCAAAACCACATATTGGCTGCTCTTGTTTAAAGGCCCACTGTCAAGAGTCAACTCAACCACGGAGAAGATCAGAACTAGTCTTTAGATACAGGCACATACTCACTTTTGCAGTGCCATAGTCTACAGATAAGCATGAGGAAAAGAAATGCTCTATCTTACCAAACCACCAGGATTTTTCTGTTGCATTATGGGTAGCATTGTTGCCCCAATTTTAAAATTAGAGTCAAAAGAGGGCGTTTTCAATTCTGTCATGACAGTGGGCCTTTAAAGTCAAATGGTATTAATTGGTTATTAACATATTCTGGGGGTTAATTAATGCATTCATCGCTTTTTGTCCCTTTTTTTCATTCAATCACTTCTTTTTTTTTTGCATTTTCAAAAATCAATTTTATAGTGTTCCTTTTTATGTTTTTGCTCGAGGGAAAGGTAACATAGGCTTACTTTGATCTAATAATACTACACTGTCACGATCCGGACATTATAGGGCAAAAACCAGTCAAATATTTTCCAATACTCAGGCAGAAGACCTTTTACAGACGAAAGCCAAGTTTTCTCCACAGGTGACATCCTTCCAATAACGTGAGGCATCTACAGCCACGCAGTCGTCGCCGTTCAAACCGTTTGGTTCTCCAGCGTTCCAGTTGACAAAGACCACGTTGCTACCGTCGCTCCACTGGAACATAGATTCAGTATCCCTGTCATTCAGTCCAATCCAGTAATCCTGTTGCGTTATGAAAGAAAAAAATATTATATTTGAAACCACTTACCAGTAAATGGCATGATTGGGGGTAGTCCTCAACTTGGGCTGAAACTCCTCTAGAATCAAGTAAACTATGTAAGGATTCTCCTGTGAAAATCTTGTAGTCAAACGTTGACTCATTCTTAAATAACTAATGTCAATATCCCTCGTGGCAGGTAAACCTGCTGTGCGGCTCTCTGTGGGTTTTATTTTTATAGTGCCCCGATAGAATTAACATACATGTTTGATTCTCCTTAAGTAAACAAATTACAGACAAATCCTTCCAGCTGGGAGATCCACTCCAGGTAGTGTATAGTTGGTATATATTTCAACTAATTTAATTGGTTCTTGAGGCATTTTCAAGTGTTCCCTATCATGTCACTAACCTTTAAAAGCATTCCTAATTGGTAAGATGAATCACTAACGTTAGCAGATTGCATTGATTTTGTCACTATAGTTTATGTTTCAGTGGTTAATTTGGAAATTATTATTTCTAGCAGTGTCTGTCCTTGTCACGATATTATTTAAAGATGGTATTGCGTACTTGCAGAATAACATCATAATAGTTTTTATCCATTATTGTTGGTATTACTAAAAAAAAATGTCCCTTTGGTTAAGAATAGAAAAAGATCGAGAGAGAAAAAAACACTCCTCACGGGCGTCGATCCTGGGGTGGCAGTCGCCACCCCAATGAAAATATTGGGGGGGGGGGTGCAAACATATCGATTTGCCAACGATGATTTTAACAACTTGAAATAGTCATTAATCGCAATGCATTGGATACATTTAAAAGCACCTGCTGAACATACCAAATTTTCAAGTTTTCGGCGTGCTCTGCGGCAAAATTCTGTATTGCAATTCGCGTGCAGAACATTTTTGACATTTTCTAACACCTGCCTCCCCAATCTGAAAAGAAAAATGGTTCGACGCCCCTGCTTTTACAATAAATCTCCGCATGAAATATCACGACAGCCTCTAATAACGCAAAATTGCTTTAAATGTTAATAGAACTCCGTCAGGTGGAAACACTACCGGTTATAACTCAAAATAAAACTAGTATTTACGATATTTAAGGTGAATTGTCTCCATATTATACTTAATTTACATTTTTTTTTCATTTTGCGCGCAAACCTAAGATATAGGCAAGTCTGATGGAAGATTGTCCATGGTAGAATAGTACACGAGCTAACAAAATGCTCCCTTCCCTCGCAGCCTTCCCTCCCCGTATCTCACCGAGGATTGTCCGCTCATCAGTTGAATGGATGGAAGTACCTTTCTGTGTGAGACTGTGGATGGAGACGAGATTGGCGCCCATCGTCCCGCAAGTCGCTTGAGCGTTTTCCCAAGTCGTGGAGGATTGGGACACGTGGTAGCACGCGCCATTACTTTCCTGCCACGTCGAGTCTGGACACTCTGCCGAGGCACAATACACGACCGATAAGACCACGAGTACGATAAGCTTCATTTTGGTTGAAAGGGGTAGCTGTCAAGAAAAAACACCCGTAAAGACAAAATAGTATGATTACACGAGCCCATGGTTCATTCATCCCTCCCATACGTCGCATCGTTACTTTTTAAGTAGAAAAAATTTCGTAGTATTAAATGGGAATAGCAACAACAACAATTATGATAAAACAAATCATATAACCCACTGTAGAGGGGTAATTACCTCCATAAATTCTACAACCCAGGTTTAGGCATGTCTAACATCAGTTAGTTAATGATAATTACGGTGACGATTAACCAGTCATCTATAATGCAGGGGCTATATTCTTAAGCCACTCTTGGTAGGATTTATGCGTTCCTATTTCGTCAATAAGATGGTTGTTAGATTTTGAAGATTTTAATTTGCTGAAGGTCTACATGTGTACCACATCGACATGTAGGGAGAGAAGAGTAACGGAGTAAATCAAAACCTTCAAATCGGATAGGAAAATGGAGGCGAAGTGAATACAAGGAGGCAAGATGTCTCATTCTAGAATAACTTTGCATCATAGGTAGTAGGTGTTATAGGTAATTCGTAAGTTTACTACGGTATGGACTAAAGTCGTAGATTTTGACTGATACTAATAAACTTCTAAATTTCCAGACCTATCATCGAGGCACTTCAGATTTGTACTAGAATATCCACTAGTGACGTCTGCTTTCCCATAATGTCTCCCTGTACGGATATCCCTCTAACCTTCAAATATCCCGTAACAAAAGTGCCTGAGGAGCGGCTGATGGGTACGCACTAAAGCACTAAAATATTAATCAATTTTTTGGTCACCCGTGGACCGTAGCAGTCTCCATCAAGTGCCTGTACCTAATTCGGTAAACAGCGGCGGCTCGTTGATATTACCAAATAGGTTTTGGGCGTAACTCGACAAGAGATATACTATACCACACTGGGCCCTCTGCTGAAGGCTATAAACCGATGGCTTTTGATGCAACGTTTACTTCGTATCTTACTAAAGAATACTACTGAGTACGATGTGAACTTACCGTTTCTTTCCGTCTGACTGGCTGGATGCTCTGGAAAACAAGTGATGCTACGTTCAATTCTGTGGCACCTTTATATACACTTCGAGCATGTGCACGCCCACCTAAAATTTGGATAATGAATACAATTAATAACCGATTGTTATCAAAATTATTCCAGGGTGTGATGGTATACATGTATTGATTACTCGAAAAGAATTCTTTGTGAATTCGCCGCTATGTATTCAGAAGTGAAACATAACTCGTGTAAGATATGTGCTGTTAGTTATTGTTTAAACATATAGATAAGGATTGTATTACGGGCAAGACCTGCAATGGGTAGTCACAAAACCTTGAAAGTGGGTAGCGAAGTTAAAACATGTTGGGCCTGATAGCTATTTTATTTTATATTACTTTGGTTTGTGTTAATATGATTTTGAAAAAAAATGTCTTTTGTTTGCTTGATATATAATTCGTGTTGCGAAAGTCCTAGATTGTGGACATTTGGTTTGGATAATGTATACCATTATATGTAACAGGAACTGCACACCACACAATCGGTCTGCGGTTCCAAAGTTACGCAACTTTTTGTACTTGCATGTCACACCAAAAATAGCTCAAAAACGTGATTTCCTGTACAATTCCAATGAAAATTGTGTTTTCAGCCAATATTCATAACTGTATGATTATTTTTACTTTTACTGGTTGAAATTCATTATTTTTGTGCTATTTATGATCGCAAAAGAGTCCCGGACAATTTTTAGCGAAAAAACAATAAAAACAAAAGGTAAAAAACAAGGAAATACATAAGAAATGTAAAAAACAATAAAATTACAAAGGAAATCAATTTTGATTCCGGATTTTTTTTCAACTGCATATGCTAAGAACACTAAAAAGAGTGTCTAGACCAAAAAAATAGCATATTTGGAGCTTTAAATAATGATTTAAAGCTTAATTATGATTTTACGCATAAATTAGCATAATTAAATAATAGGAAATTAATTCCGAATAATTAACTATACAGTCTTGTAGATTACGTAATGGGCGACGTGTGTGCCGATTTTGGCGCGATCTGCGCGATTCGAACGGAACCGAGATCTGCGGGGGGGGGGTTGAGTCAAACCCCCCCCCCCCGGCAACAGAGAGCCTAAAAAGCCGTGGCTGGTTCTAGAGTATGTCTAAATTTCTGTTGGCCCTTTCATCTCGATTTGTGCATTGGAATTGTACAAACTGTTTGATGAGAAAAGTACTGAAATACAATGGTTTATTTACTATAGCGATTAAACTTTGATTAATATTTTCGATTGTACTTGTTTGTCACCTAAGTTTTTTAATAAGGAGTAACGGGCAACTGTACTTACATGTAATGAAGCAAAAAACATGAATACCAAATTTAATCAATATAATAGCCACCTGCATAATCCCAGGTGTCTAGTAAGTATACGCTGAAGCGACGGCGAGTGTAGCACATATTGGTATAATTATATTCTTATTGGAAGTGTATATATACCCCGCAGCTGGCAACAGAAAACAAATTTTTCATTCGATACCCCTATGCCAGTAGCCAATCAGAAGGAGTGTTACATGGGAGTGTTACTCCCACTCACATTACGTATGCGGGTTTAAAACGTGACGCCAGCTGCCTTACGTTACATGTACATATGGCATTGATCGCGGAAGAGGGGCTCCGAAAATTCCTGCAAATGGCATCAGATTCGAATCGGTAAGTGTGTTTACTTTTCATTTGTTTCGCCATATTATTATTATTATTCTATTGTTCATTAAATTGACATACTATAACAGCATTCCGAAGCAAATTTGCTGGTGTATAATGGCAAGTTTATCAAGCCTACCTGGGGTGGCTTAGTCCCGCATACTGTGATTTACGTATGCTACAGATGTTCCGAAATTTGTGACTATCCTTGCGGATTAGTCATGGGGTGTCTATTAATGTCAGAATCAAATAACAACTTAAAACATGAAATCTCCAAAGAATCCATTTACTGCGGGTGATGAGACAAAATCAATCTACACAAAAAAATAACAGTTGGTGACATCGGGAGAAGTCATCGCAGGTTGAGACGAAATGCGGTTACGCAGTGTTTTATTTTCCTTGCATTCCCCGCAATTTTGAGACCACAACGGACAATTTGAGTTACAGTTAACCGTAGGCGTACGCAGGATTTTTCCAAGGGGGGGTGTTTTTCCGCGGCCAATTCCTAGGTTCCACATTTTTTCCGGTCACGCCTGTCGCCGAAAACTCGCTCGGGGGTGGGGGGGGGGGGTGGGGGGGTAAGGAAGGATTTTTTTCCAGAACCCAAGGTCCACAATTTTCCCGGTCACGCCAGTTGCCGAACACTCGCACAGCGAGGGCGGGGGGGG
>JZLH01S0039655.1:0-2500 GCA_001188425.1 Eucidaris tribuloides
GACTTCTCCAAAAAATCTCTGGACAATGCCTGAATTCAAGTGGCGACCAAGCCTTAGCGATAGCCGGGCATGCGCCGAGCAGGCACCATCCGGTTGCCGACCAATTTTGAATTCACCCGCCCAGTTACCGACCAATCTCCCAGCAGCAACCGTTCAGCAACAGGTTGGCGACCGCTCAACAGCCTTTAATTCAGAGGCTTCGACCTTTGACCTAAATTGTTCGACGGCGACTGCTCGATTAGGTCGGTGCCCGGGCGGCGCAAGGGCGGCGCCTACCCGGGCACCAGGCGTGCTTTGGGCGGCGAGTAAAATGCAGCAGCGCACGGCCTAGAATTTTAACTCCGGCAACATAAACTTTAGGGCGACGACCGACCGATCTCTAAAAACCAGCGGTGCCTGGCGGCTGCCGCTCGTAACCGGGCGGAATTGGCTAAAAAACCTCGCACGCCCGCGCCGGCCGAGCAGGCGCAAAGTTTTTGTATTTGTGACTACAATGTCAGGCACATCTCAGCGTGCTCCAAAAGAAGACAACATCTAGATTCGACAAATTTTCTAAAAGGCACATGTATTTTTTTACAGTTTTCATTGAAAAAAGGCAAAAAGCACAGGGAGAAAACCATCTGGAGGCCAGGGGGAAAAGTTTTTTATATGTTAATCAGGCGCAGTGGGGCAACAATAAAATATAACCAGGTTTCGCAGTGAAAAATATTCCGCGGAGGAGCCCCATGGCTCCGCCCCAGTACGCAATTCATTACCTGCAGGGTCCTACCGATCACACACACGGTGGGCCTAACGCCGATTTCTTAGAAACAAATATCGTCCGATGGCCGGTGGGGGACGCCGCCAAAATCGCCGCGAACTGACCGATGGGAGAGCCGTCTGAATGGCCGTGGGAGACCGCCAAATCGCCTGATGACCGTGCTACGGGGGGGAGGGGGGGGCGGCGGGCGGAGTGAGAGAGGGGGCGGGCGGGGGGGGGGGGGGGGAGGGGGAGGGGGAGACCGGTCCGGAATCGTTAGTCATCATCGTTACTGCCGCGCCGCGCAGAGAGGTTCCCTCGATTTTGCCCAGTTTTGGCACTTAAAGTCGATCGGTGACCCAACAGGAAATCGAGCAGGCGCCGCCCGAACATCGCTATGGCCATTTACAGGCCGCATCAACATGCTGGCCAAGAATCGCTGGGCGTGCTAAATTCCAGCGGCGACAGAGCAGCTATAATCAGACTATAAATCGGGCTATAAATCGCCGCTTTTATTTGTGACCACAGCCTAAGGAACGTAAAGAATGTTGTAATTATAATATAAAGTATGAAAGTGAAATGGCCTAAAAAACAAGAGTGTTGTAACACTTTGAATATTTATGTTTTGCACCTAAAGTATTTTTATATTAATTTATGTTTATCTTTCACAAGATGTGCGACTCTATCAGGGTGTCGAGGCAACAGGTCACATCTTTACTTTAACTCTTAACATGGCAAAGTCGCAGATCTGCACCAAATAATACACATTAAGTCCATAGAGGTTTAAATCCTCTAGAATGTTAAGAGTTAAGCATGCAAGGTAGTGTTTGTCACTTCCCAAAATTAGTCAGTAAATTTATACCTTCACATTCTAGCGGCAGTGTTGTTGTTTTTTTCTACAGCTGATTGAGTTTCTTCGGATAGACTATCCACTGTTTTCTCCTGTAATCATGTAACTGCGGGCGTTCCTTTACTTACTCTATACGACAATAAATTTAATATTTCCCTATCAAAACAATCTGGGTGATTATCGACCACTCGCCTGCTTTGTCCATTCCCAAAATAGATCCATACCAAGTTTGATGATAAACTTCGGAAGCAATTATATCGATAATAAATCGAGAGTCGAGCTAATAAATCGAGAGTGACACTAAGCTGCTTTTTGACAGGTGCAGATAACAGGACTGAGTAAAACAATACGAGCTCCCGAAAGTGGACACGCAAGCCAACTCGTAGTTAATATACAGAGGTTCAACTAACATGTCGGTCAGTTTCTTTTTATTTGCTAGGAAGTGGGAATTCTTATCCCGAGAAAGGGTTCGTGCCGATCGATATATGAGCAGAGTCACAACGTCGGGCCCAAACGCTCCGTTAGGAAACACGATAAATTAGTTGATCGCATCGCTGTTGTATAAAACTTGGAAAAACGTTGATTATCGTTTATAATCAAGCAGGTGTCAGCTAATGTATATTTGTCTTTGGACAATTAGCACCTCATTGATTGCTTATATCAATGCTTATATATAGTAAATGCAAGTTAATTACCTCATGATATTTGTTACTGAATGATTACCGATTGAATTTATTTTATATGTATTCTTTTACAATGTCATTTTTATTTTAAATTGAAATTACAAAAATTAAACAAGATCAATTAAGTAGATCAAATTAAATGAATGTGGATATAAATTTATTCAGATTTAAACATAGTCATTCATGGGGTATTGTAATAACTTGTGTTTAACATTTCTCCTGTGCAAT
>JZLH01S0039655.1:7500-10525 GCA_001188425.1 Eucidaris tribuloides
GAGATCAAAATTACAACTCAGATGGTTTTTCTTTCCCTCTAGTATATATAATGAATACTAAGTTCCAGAACATTCCCAACACTAGAGGTCTAGAAGTTGCTATTTGTAGTTTATAACATACATGCTCATTGACTACAAATCATGCTTACGTATATAGAGCACCCAGTCAATGACTTTCTGGAAACAATGGCCTTTTGTCCCAGCTAGGAAACTATTGTGTGCCTCTACATTATTCTAGCACATTGGATACTATTCTAGCAGCTGCTCGCAGAAGCACTGACATTTTCTGTCTTGTTAATAACAAAGGCTCACAAACTACAATTGGTTTAGTGGCTAATAGTAATATCTCGCAACATTCATCACATCTAGTTTAATAAGATGATTTTAAAAGAGTTACAAGTTCGTCTGATTTGCATTGACATGATTGAGTACAAGCATGATGAAAGCGTTTATTTTGTAAAAATACAAATTAAAAGACATTTAGATACAAAAATTGACAACGCTAAAACAACAATTATATTTTTAATATTCTTCCAAATTTCTCACTTCTACCCTAGTTTGCATTCAAATATTTGAGTTTTTAAGTACGTATTTGTTCAACACAAAAGACTTTATGACAGAAGATTGCAAGAGCATCATGAATGTCACTTCTTCGTGATCGCCAGGAAACGTTCACGAAATAATCAACCGATGTTTAAAATGAGATGTCCTATTTTAATTTCTGGGAGTATATTATATTTTAATCAAATTTTACTGTTGCCTTGAGGACAATGTGATTGACTCCAGTAATGTACATAAAACGCCTATGGCAAACTGAAGCGAAAATACCAAGAATATATACAAAAAAATTCTAAAATATCTCATTTCCCACGCAGTCTACTGAACGTGTCAAATCTGGACCGTGATTGTTACCCCGGGGCTTTAAATATGAATCTTAAGCAAAGATAATTGTATGCATCAACAAGTCAGCAACAAAATTCCAACGTGTTTACAATGTACTACGGTGCACTTTAAGAGCACATAATTAAAACGTCGAATAAAACATTTACGAGCCAGACGACCAACGATTGATTCGCGCTCAATTGACGTGGTCAAAATAAATAATGTAAATAGCAACGGCCTTGTTAGCTACTCGACCATATGTGCCACAATTTCCAAACTGACCTTGACCACGTGATGTTAGCGAGTTTCTCTTTTTAATAGTCGCGGGGGTTGCGGACATTGTCATTATTTTGATTTAAGTTTGCACCGAAATAAACAGAAGCCCCACGATTTCACTTTACCAGAAAATGTTTAAACACCACCAAATACCCATAATTTCTTTAGACAGGTTCTCTGTAAACAAATTAAATGCTTATAATTGAGATGGTTTTGTTAAAACAAACCAATACACACACCACACACGCACGCGCACGCACACACACACACACACACACACACACACACACACACACACACACACACACACACACACACACACACACACACACACACTACTACGCTTTTTTTTCAAGCATTTTCAATTTATGCAGGCTCTTTATGTAATATATATATACGTATCTGTGTGTCTGTATGTATGTATGTATGTATGTATCTGTATGTATGTCTGTATGTATGTATGTTTGTCGGTATCGCACATGATGAGGAAAAGGTTGAGCCTGCACTACAAGCAAAACCTGTAAAAACAATGGCGTATTTCACTTTATTTTAAGGATTTCTTTAACCAACAGTGTTTTTTTTTCATAATCGAGCCAAAATATATAAAGAGCTGTTCACTCTGAATTTCATCTAGCTTGATACTGTAATAAGGCTCATATAATTTGCATAGCCAAGCTTATTGCTTATTAGTAGGCCACTACACTATGCGGCTAATGTAACACACCAGCAATGTTCGAAGAAAGACCGCATGTAAATTAAAACATGCTGTTATAAGGACAAAATACGTTGCCGTCTTTACGAACGCCGTATATAAGAGTCAACCGCATACGTCATACCATTAAATCCATCCTTTGCTCTTTAAAACCTCGATTTATGCCATCCATCTACTTCAAATAGGGTAACACTTCTTTTTCATCAATTCGATCAACTCTTCTTCAAATCTTTCCATGCCAAAAACCAATTCATACACACGGTCGAATATTATTATGCCGTTTCCCTAATTTATTTTCCCTTTTCTGTGTTTGTTCTTATAGTGTACAGCCGATACTGTTCCCAAAGTTGAATTTATGATAAAATAAAACGCCTCCTGTCACTCTGGGCCACTTTGTCGAGCAATAAGGAATCGATGAATTTTGAAATAGTGGTAAATATATAAAAACCGGCCACAGAATTAGGGGTGTTAAAATTGATCAAAATACAATGTTCTTTCTCGTCATTTTTCTTTCTTTGTATCTGTGCTCTCTGTTTCGCCTTTTTTTCTATTTCCCCAGGTCGGAGAAAATAAATCGCAATTGTCCTTTTGACCTTTTATAGTAAAATCGTTTTCCTTTAGCTCAGGAAACAAATTGTCAATTGCCCTGAAAGAAACAACAACAAAATCAAATATCCACCCTTTTAGCTCTGGCATTTGATTCATGGAGAAGGACTGAGTATCTTTATTTAGACGTTCACTTGCATAAAACATGGAGTACGTCCCTTACCGTTTTCATCATCGTGTATCTGTACTTAATGGATGTTAGAAGAATAATCATACCATACCGTGTTTCCAGCCCAAGTATAATCACCCGTCTAATGGTAACCTGAAAAGGGGGTTGTTATGATCATTTGCTGATCCAATGATACTCATTCTTTTAGAAATCTAAAAAGTTATGAAGATTTGACATGACGGTATTCAAGATCTAAAGCAAAAGACATCAACTGTTTACCACATAAACTGATGGCAAAAAGGGCATCCCAAACCAATTATGCCCGTGTAGGTCAATCAGCAATTGATATTTAACTTCCTTGAATTGAATGAATAATTGATGAATTTCTCTAATATTTCAAATAAGTAATTGCATATAAGGTAGACCTTACCCTGAGCCTG
>JZLH01S0039655.1:38293-50677 GCA_001188425.1 Eucidaris tribuloides
ATATATATATATATATATATATATATATGTGTGTGTGTTGTGTGTGTGTCGTTGTCTCGTCGTCGTCGTGTGTGTGTGTGTGTGTGTGTGTGTGTGTGTGTGTGTGTGTGTGTGTGTGTGTGTGTGTGTGTGTGTGTGTGTGTGTGTGTGTGTGTGTGTGTGTGTGTGTGTGTGTGTGTGTGTGTGTGTGTGTGTGTGTGTGTGTGTGTGTGTGTGTGTGTGTGTGTGTTTTGGTGTGTGTGGTGGCGTATATGTGTGTATACCTATATCTATATAATATGGGGGAAACGATTTAGTAGGCCCTAAATATAATTATTTTATGAAGGTGCAATTCAGCCACCAGGTTGAGAGACATCATATTTTTTTTAATTAAAAACCTATGTTGAATTGAATTATCACTATTGCCAAAATAAAATATAAATGAATCAAGCATGAATGTGAATCATCGATGATAAATGAAAAGTGAGTGATAATGGTATTAAACAAATCGAACAGTAATGTTTAATATGATTCCCTTCCACCCTTTACTCACTCCAGTTTATTTCCAGTAGAACATTTTTTCCCAGAACTATAGTTTATGCTTCGCCTTATTCACATCCACATTTCATCGACCGATCTTTCGATCATTATTGATGAACAAGTGTTTGCGAAATAAGTGTTGGTTAAAAATATATTTGGACATATTGCTTCAAAGTTGTATTTCACTGAATGACTTTACGACTATTCCAGTGTCATGTATAATGTATCAATATTACTACTTGTTTCCAATGCCATGTAATTATATGATGCATACTGAAGTTATCAAATTTTAGTTCATATTCGTTATTTTTGTGTTAGTTATGTAAAATTGTTTTTGAAATATATCAAAATGTAAATGAAAATGTATGTAAACAAACACATAATCAATCAATTAAACATATCTTTTATAAATTGCCCAGGAACGGTGCTTATTTCTTGGGCTGATTCTTATTTCAAACCATGTCATATTACCGACTTGTCCTCTTTAGTTTTAGTTTTGTGTATATGTTTTTCATTTGGGTACGGATACATTTCTCTTTGTTTTGATTATTCTTAAAAATTGAACACTAACTCGCAATGACAAATTTTTGTATTATAGATTTTCGTCCCATTTATTTTGAATATGTAGTTACAGAAAACGTAAGAGCCAGATCAAGACGTATCTATCTATATATAAATATATATTCATAAGATCAGTGGAAGTCCGTAAACATCTTTTTGTCTGAGTAATGTGTTATTGCATTCCAGGGGCGGTGCCAAGATAAAAATTTAGAATTTGCTGATATTCAGATCACTTAAGGTGTATTTATATATTTAATAGGCCCGCTGCCATGTTTTCACTAAGCCAAATATATCCGTCTATTTTCAATTACTTTGGAACAATAGGAGCAGACCCCCCCCCACCCGCTCTCCTGCCTGTAAGCCTATGTGCAGTAGTCTGTCTTGTGTGTGTTGTGTGTGTATGTATGTGTGTGTGTGGTGTGTGTGTGTGTGTGTGTGTGTGTTAATGATTGTTGTCATTCTCACACAATCATTAAATAACACATCTGTCGTGTTGTGGTGTGTGTTGAAAGTTTTTGATGTCCATAGTATTTTTCCTTGTAAATAATAGTGGTGTAGTGATTTGGGGGATGATAAACCCTGAAATTACATTTATACACAATTTTGTAGGTGTGGATGATGTGTGTGATGTGTGTCGTGATATTATATGGAACTCAATTTTCAATGTGTCGTGCGTGCCGATGTGATGCTGTTTGCCGCTACTATGGCTCGCGAGAATGTGTTTGCTAGATTCGTGTATGAGTGATCTCAGTCTAGTCTGATCTTGGACCAAATCACAGTGTAAGCGTGTGTGTTTGTGTGTGTGTGTGCGCGCGCGCGTGTGTTTCAGTCGTTACAAAACACTTCGTAGTGCAGCATGCCGCGTCTATCGTTAAGAACGTTGACCCCTTTACCCCTGTAGAAGGTATCACGGATAACAACACCTGGGAATTTCCCGTAGTTCAGAAAACCTGAGTAGGGTGAGAGTTAATCTCCAAAAAGCATCATTTTTGCCAGTCGGCCGACATCTGAATCAGATGACGATATCAAAATAGCTCAACGTGGCTCACAGTATGTTGAATAATATATTTGTTGTTTTAGGTTCGCATCCGCATTATGCGTATCTTCACCATATAGCTAAATCCTAGGTATATGCAGTATATTTTTCAGGTTCAATCAAGTGTTATGAAATTGTTTCTGTATAGCAGCAATGTTATTCATAGTTCTGTGGTATGTTTAACATGACCTTTTGGTAATATGATATGTCTTACTTTTCAATTCAAAAGCTGTGCTGCAAGCAATATTTGGGAATTGTAATTGTCATTTATAACAATATTTTGGTAAGTGGTGTTTGTATGACGATAAAAATAGAGTTGTATGCATTGCATTAATGATAATAACAGTATGATTCACATTCCCGTGAGAGTCTGAATTTAAATTCGGTTCCCGATTTATTTCAAGTTCAAAGGTTTAAAACATAAAAGGAATCGTTTAACAATATTTCCAGTTCAAAAAATCTGAGCTACGTGAATCTCCATGCTACCAGTGTCTCTGACAAGGTCTAAAATGAAACCTTTAACAATTACAGTTCAAAACGTTCATTAAGTACTTTGAAAAAGGAAATAAATCATGGAGCAACCATTTCCGTTTTCTCGCAAAGACTCCTGAGTCATAGAATTTTGGTCCAAAGGACAGTAATTCATGATCCCATTTATATCTGTACATATTTTGCTAGTGACAGCACAACTGTCTTTCGTTTTGTGTTCCCAGGTGTTTATTATTTTGTCCATTCAAACACTATCAGATATAACAAAGTTGGACAAATTTGTAAATAGTGCTTCCACAATATTATTAAGTGCCTTTAAAAGAACACAATGTAACTAATTTGACGACACGCATAAAAAACATGTTTTTGTGCAAGATACCTATCCACGTGAAAAACCGTAGGCTAACGTCAATATGAATGCTATTGCATGCACTAAAAAATAAAGGTGCGTACAAGGTGCAACTTTGCGGAAATAGGTGCAGAGCAATTTCTCCCGCGTTATTCGATCAAATCTGCACCTTTCACGGTAGAGCGTTCGCCCCACTCCATTATGTTTGCAAGTTTGCACCTTTTAGGTGCACATTTATGCAAATTTATGGATGTTTTCTCTTTCGAAGCCTGGTGTGAGCTATTTCTATCATTCGTTTCTATGACTACAATTTCAATACGGAAAATACAACTTGCATACACTATACTATTTTCTATGTCGGACAAGCTCAGACAAGTTTTTAGGTTGTCAAAAACAACCTTTGTTTAAAAGGTATGCATGGAATTTGAATATATTACGAAAACGGTCTATAGGTCCAAAGTTTGCACCTTAAAAGGATGAAAATAATGCACCTCCGGCTTCAACACTGTATATGTGAAAATACACACCTTCACGGCCAGCGTGATGGCCATGTGGGTTGAGCGTCCGCCTCACGTGCGGAAAGTCGCAGGTTCGAGCCCCGGTAAGGTCTACGAGTTTTTAAATATTTGTAAATGTTAATTGATAAAGTGTATTATAACGTAAATCTATAAAAAGCACTGGAATGAACGTAAATTGCGGTTCACACACAAAAACATACAGTTTGCAATAAAAAGAAGAATACTTTTTTATTTCCTATGGTGCAACTTTACACCTTTCTGAAAGGTGCAACCTTGCACCTCTCAGAAGTAAGTTCAAAGTAAAATCAATTTATATAAAATATGAAATATGCCAACATAATGGTTGTACAATATCTCATTAATTTACAGTAAAGTTCACAAAATAGTATGGTGCAGGTAAATAAGTTACGAGCAAGCAGGAATTATCAAGTTATGTACGGTTAACAGTAAAAAAAAAATAACAGGTTGAGTGGGTGTTCGCGACATGGCCATAGATATCGACCCAAACAGTTCACGTTAATCCGTATGGCGTCAATTATATAATGTCCTTTATTTTATTTGATATCACGTTATTCTCCAATTCCTTGCATAATTTCTTTTTCTTCAGACTGTAGTCACCTTAATCCCTAAATCCACTTGTTGCTGTTTGACTTGAATAGATACTCGTCTTTCAATGCTTAATTGTAAATTTGTAAAACCTCTTACACTAGATTACTGTCAGTTGCGTTACGTATTCTGTTAATTATCAGATTGTTAATTGGTGGTAATATTTTGCGTTTGAAGCATGTATTGGGAATCTTAAATAGTAAACTGTACAGCTTTTATTGTGAGATACACTCCTTAGTTCTGAAAACATGGGCCCTTGTCAAAATACGTTCCAGTACTGCCGACTCATTATTTCTGTATCCCATTAAATGTATCCGAACGGCATAAAAGCTATACCACAGTAGATGAGAACTAATTTTAATTTGTATACCTTAACGACATAATCTAACAAAGATAACACTTTAATAGATCGGAAGCATAAGTTACGAGTGATGTTTGTTCATACATATACCTTGCCAGTGACAACATACCTTTCCAAAGGTATGAACTATAATGGAAAGTTCAAATATCACAGTTTAACCTTTTTAATTGAAGTCCCACAATGTTACTTTTTATACTGATTTCTTCGCAGTTATTTTACTCCTGGTGCATCTGGAGATAGGTAGCATGTAAGGTGGGGCTGTAAACTAGCAAGACGAACTGGTGTACAACAATGTTGCGCGGTCATCATCTTCAAAAATCAAGAGTTAGCTTATCAGTATCAATTACGAATGTAATAAAAATCTGAATGTTACGTAAAAGGTACGCGTATATTAACTTCAAATTTCTCTGAACGTAAAACTGTATGCATATTTCCCCCTCTTTCCAAATAACATCTCTGTTTCAGGACAGTCCAAATATTTACACACGCATGACGTTTTGCATACATGCGCCGTGTTTTCTCGCTAAACAACAATATCCTAGCGAAAATCTAAGTTGTCGCGTTTCAGAGATGCAAACATGTTGAACCAACATGGAAACTGATACGCACCCATGACATATACCGAGGCAATCGCATATTTGATATTCGCAAAGTAGAGATAATGATATCCTTTTAAAGGGAAACACGAGAAGTACCCTCGACTCATCTCATAAATTGGTACATTCTTGTACTCCTTTAGCCTTAGGCTACTGGCAGCGTGCATTCCCTGCTTACGTTTGATAATGGATGTGAAAACATGCGCATGTGTACAACTTGATTTTCTTAACCCATTTTGTTCAGGAGGGGTACAAACTCTAAATTATGCGAAATGTAATTATTAGTGAGAAATACGTTTAAGTTTATACGGTAATCAGATTATTCCTCGTACAAAATTTCCATAATCTTTGCTAAGCCATAACATTTTTTTCAGACACTTTTCGCAAAAAACGAATACGGGTTATTATAACAAATGGAAGCAACCGTTTTGGAAATACACACACAAAGTTGTCTTCAATCTGAATTTGTAGACAACTTATAATCTGTGATATGTTACAACTTTAATACCAATAAACCAATATAGCGCTATAATATAATTGCCATTATTATAATGGAATGGTCGATCTTATTTTGATGATCAAAATAAGGATTTCTGGTGATAGGATGGTGAAAGCACAAGTCAATTCTATACCACTTTAAATCAAAATAAGATGTTCGCTTTCAGTCTGAAAATAATCTTGACGCCTGTGTGTCTCCTCGCAAGCTGAATTTTTCGAACAATAAACTATCATCATACTCACGGATTCCGTTACACAAAGGGTAACATATTTAGTTTCTCAACATTGTCACCAAGACACTACCGTAGATATCGGTCACTTTCATTTATTTTTCCCGTTTTGGTCTAGTTTCATCTGCATTCGCAAGATCCACATACTATTCCTCAATACCAGATGTCTTCTGCATGTTGACAATGTTTTCATAAATGTCTTTCACCCGTGCATGGCATGTACAATGTAAGCTCTCACGTGGCCGTAGGGATTTAGCAGAGCTCACATGCTCCCACTGGCACCCACTCCAGCCAATTTGCTTCTCCCTCATCGATCTAAAATGTGCCCCAATTTGGCGCGTTTTTCTTCACATGGTTGAGCAGCTGCATGTGAACGTCTGCACGATATGGGATGTTCGGGGGGGAGTGCGTAGTTAGATCTAATCGTGAAGGGAACTATTTTCATGTGATTTGTGGTGCATTCTTGCTTCAAATGTGCTTTAGGAGAGTTTAAACAAAATGGGATAATATGAAACACTTCAGTTGTAAACTAATTGCGTTGTTGCACATCCTCAGAACAAATGTCATCGATTCTATAACTACACGTCTTAAAACACCATTGCTTACCCAAGCTTACAAATCTATATTCTTCTTACTTACATGAATTGTAATATGTAATACTATAGCTGGGGGAGAAGTTAGCATATCTTTAAATCCAGTCGTGATTGGAACTATTTTTATGTGATTTGTTGGTGCATTCTTGCTTAAAATGTGCTTTAGGAGAGTTTATACAAAATAGGAATTATATAGAATATCTGAGTTGACACTAATTACGCTGTTGCACATCCTCAGAACAAATGTCATCGATTGTATAAGTACACGTCTTAAAACACCCTTGTTTACCAAAGATTTCAGCCTTTATGTTCATTTTGCCTATACGGATTGTAATATGTATTGCTATAGCTATTACTGATAGAGTTCTAAGTTTTAATGCATATTCTTTTACAATGAATATATCGACGCATTTTAAATGTAAATTATTACATTTGTTCTTCTTGTTGTTGGAATTGTTGTTGCTTCTGTTGTTATAAAATCATAATGAAACACTTCGATTTGTACTTTACGGGTGTTTTAAGTTTTTAAGTACATTAAAGGTTATGTTTTGCATAATGAAAAGCTAACATGAACGCTGAAGTTATAAGCTTGTTACTTTTCATATTTAACGGAATGTGTAAAGAACAAGTGTTACGTGCAAATTCATTTACGTCTCCAAATCCGTCTTCCCCTCTTTCTCCCTCTCCTTTCTCTCTATTACATACCGTCTATTGTGAAACTATTCTAGCCAACATTTCCAGCCAGTGAGTTGAGTGAGATGTTCAGAGTAAAACAATCGAAACGGAAAAAAACATGGTTTCAGGCAAAAAAGTTTTTAAGTGAAAACTTGGCGGAATATTCCTGACATAGTGGTCAGTCAGCGGTCTTTTTTTCATGTCCAGCTTCTGTGACATGAAAGCAGAGCAGAATGAAGATACCTGTTACAAATGTTCTTGAGGAACAAAAATGTAATCGGTATCTATATTGGACGGATCCGGTCCCCCCGTGGATAGCTGGGTCTTAATACACACGTTATACAGTTACCCCCTGTGGACGCCGTGTAGGAAGACGTGCCGAAAGTAATCTCGAGTAGTAGACAAACACATTTTGATTAAATGCGATAGCACGGTAACTTAAAACATCTCTTGACCCACTTCCGTTCCATAGTGAGAACCGAGCTCTCAACTTCCCGAACTCAATCTGAGGCACAAAGGTAGACAATATAATATGAGTTCAACGTCGGATATCAAAATAAAAAAAAGATATCTTTCAAATGCAATAACATTTAACGAATCAAAATAACTGAATGAAAAATAAGTTAACGATAAGAATGTAGCAAAATTGAAAAATAAACAAGACATCAAATAAATTCATTTGGAAACAAATTAATGGATTGATCATGATATTTGATCAATTAAAATGCTAGAATGATAAATATAAATAGTAAAACTTTAGGTGAGATAAAGATGTGAAAGACGGATACTATTTGGGAGCGCATGTCTCTGTGCCCATTCTTTTACGTAAATCTATGTTTTCAAACAAACGTATTTCGGGTGTCTGTGTGTGTGTTTATGTACGTGTGTGTCTGTGTGTTTATGTCTGTCTGTGTGTCCGCATGAGTGTGTATGTCTGTGTGTTTGTGTGTGTCTGTGTGTGTTTGTGTGTATGTGTGTCTATTTGTGTGTGTGTGTGTCTGTGTCTCCGTGTGTCTGTGTGTCTGTGTGTCTGTGTGTATGTCTGTGTGTGTGTCTGTCTGTGTGTGTGTGTGTATGTGTGTGTATGTATGTATATGTTTGTATGTATGTATGTTTGTGTATTTATGTTTTTGTACATACTGTACCTGTATGTATTACACACCTTCGCTTTCCTGCACCAGACAATTAACGGTACAACTTCGAGCACAGTTCCACATAAAAAAGTCGGGTTAAATGTCATATGGCGCCGACATCCCAAATAACAATACACAACGACTTTGCCTGCCCGTACCTTGCCGATTTTACGATTAATGCTTCAACATCTTCATATGACATATAACAGGTGTCCCTTTACTATGGTGATATTTCGACTAACGTGCGTGCAAATTTTGCCGTACAACCAACTCAGGTTATAATCCGTGGTCAGATCGTGATTAGAAGTAAATAAGTTAATTAACGTATTATAACTAAAATTTGAATCAATAAATCCATCAACACTTTAATATAAGACTAATCGGTAAACAGACAATGAAATAATCATTTATAAAGGTGTAACAGAAGAGAAAAGAAGGAAAGAAGAACGAAAGACAGAAGGAAGAACGAGGAACGAAAGTAAATTAACGAATACGAATGAATGATTAAAAAAATAAATGAATAAATAAATTAATTAATTAATTGATAAAAATAAATAAATACATGGTAATTCTTTAACTAACGAGAGCTGTTTTTTGAAAATTATTTTACTTTAAAATATCTCTTCGTATAAAATGTTTGTGAAATAGAGTAAGGAATTTTACAGAAAATCAAGCCATTAATTTCATATATTTGAGTTAGAAGTTACACAATTAGATTGTAATTGGCATTCACTGATTTGGACTGAAATCGAATGTTGAAAAAAAATCATGATAAATGATAGCATAAAAGAACAAATTTAATAGTTTAACAAGCTCACACTTTGTACCTCTTATTAAGGAGAAGTTATCTTGCTGTCTCGTCCTTCTAGTTATTACAAGTTTGTATATTATTTTGTTTAACCGGTGCTGTAATATGAGCTCATCGCTCACGTAAATAATGCGAAGAATGTGTATAGTAGCATATTTTCCGTCGACATAATCTTATGTATATCGTGTGATTTTATCACATCCAGGAAAGAGGGGAAGTAAATTTGAAAATAGAAGGAAACGAAACTGCTTTTCGATGCTGCACAATATTGAAGTTTGCTGTCGAAATCGGAAAATAAGTCCTGCGAGAATTGCTCGCATTACCTCATCAGTAAACACTTGGTTGAGCATTTCTTCACACAGAATGAAACTCACAAAATGTTTGTCGGTCTTTCTTGTCTTTGTCTAGGTACCAAGGACAAATAAATAGGGTGGTCACAAGCATGATTGCCGATCGATTTGACTCGGAAATGGGTAGCACCATCCCGTGCACGTTCGCTTGCTTTCGGTACCCCTTACTTCTGCATCGATAGTAGCAAAACGATTCTGAATAACATGGTTTGTAGGTCGTAGGTTAGAAGCTTTTACCTAAATATCATTTGACAATTATATTTATTAAGGGTTTGCAATTGTTGTATACCTCTTTGTTTTGTTAGAAATAGTTTGTGTTTCTGTTTATTTGTTTGTTGACAGATATGTTTATTTTATCTAGGTTGAGGATCCTCTGCATTTTGACTTTTAATTTACGTTAATAGATTTGAGTAAGTTAATAGCACTTTATCCAGATAAAATGTAAATTCGTACTAAAGTTTATTTTCTTTGACATCATAAATAATTCATAATAGCATGACTAATATTTATGGTAATTATGATACTCGAAACTAAATTATTTTCCAACTGGATACATTATTGTTGTTGTTTATCGTTGCAGAACATGATGATTTTGATATATTCCGGTTTCGTCGTGTGCAAGTGATTTTTCGCAACATGTAATTTGTTCATGAAACCAGTAGATAAATCAGTCCCAAAGAACTTATTAAAATGTAATCGTCAATTAAATGTGCAATAAGTCAGCATTAAATGGAAATAGCAAGATTGGAAGTAGTCCTCAATTTAGGATACAATATTCCCAGAATCAGTTTTTATAGTTTAAGTTTCTGCTGTGAAAATTTCATCATCATACATATCCTCATTGTTGTACAATAAATTGTTATCAGAAAATGCTGTGATGCTTAAATTTACTGTAAGCTTAGTTTTTTTTTCGGGGGGGGGATCAATTTCTATCAGGGCCGAATATTAATTAAACACTATAGTAAACTTAATGCCTGTTTCTCCTTAAGTAAACAAAATTCTTCCAAAACATACACTATAGCCAATGTATATATTAGTATGTTTCCACTCATTTGGTTCTTGAAGTATTTTGACTTATCTCAACAATGTCAATGCCCCTTAAGATCGGGATAACGTAATGGATGTAAACATACTTAACTTCTATGAGGAATGCGATCCGCTGACATGATACTAATATCAGACAGTGAAGATATCATATACAGTCCCCACAAAGCTGGCGGCACTTTGTTTGCATACCACACAAATGCAGTTACGAACGGCTTAATGTTGAACTAGAAATGTCACATATTATTTCACGGACACTGATTCACATCGTAAGAGGAGAAAGCAATCTCGTAATGTTGACATCCCACAGGTCAAACTAAACATTGATTTACAAGCAGAGTACTTACCAAGAAGTAAAATGTCCGGTAGCGTAACCCTCTAGCTTGTTCTCATCCGGAGATGCCAAATATTTTGAAGGAATAAAAACGACGTCCAATTATACTTTGCTTGTCCTTTCCACTTTTAAAGTTCACTTATTCCAATCAGAGTGTTATCACAAATATCCGTCATGAATTCTGAAAAAATAGAGACAGAAGTTTGAAATAAAGTTAAATGAAAAATTGTTGAGAATACACATCTGCATGTATGCAATCACACCCTCGAATAAGAACATAGAAGTACGCACAAAAATACTCACTCATTCGCGCGTGCGTGCGTGCACACACACACACACACACACACACACAGAGTGTCTGCGTGTATGTGTATACACATCCACATATGAGAGCTGATATAGATGCACAGAAAAGGGGAGTAAAATAATGGGGAAATTGAAAAAATAGAAACGTATGTACAGTAATTTGATAGGTAGGAGATACACGGCTCTCAATAGGTAGATGGAAAAATATAGATTTCGTGTTTGTAAAGAAGCGCACGGAGTAAGTTATTCCGCAGAAGTAAATCACCACTGTTCGAGATGTTTAACTTACCTCTCTCATATATAAATCCAACACGCCGGTGCGGGGGCATTAATTGTATTTACATTATCAATTCACGCGTGTAACATATCCACGAGGGGGATATAGTGCGCTTAGTCGCAAAGTACAAGTTGTAAATTTGATACCGTGAAAGACGAGGAGAAAAGGAGATACCTGAGATGCAAACAAGACGAAGTAGCATGAAGACAGTGATACGTGCTTTATTTTTCTCGGAAAAAAATGTTTCCACGGTAGCAGACGATCGACAAAATACTGTGCTCACTTGGAGTAAAACACCGCGGTTATGCGCACGATGCCACATTCACACTTTGATCTACGCGTACTTGAAAAAAATTCGCACGATAACGTCTGCTCGCGTAGAGGGCGCTGTTGCAGTAGACGTGAAAATGTTTTGCTCTGACGCCAATAAGCGGTGTTGTGAAGCCTCCTATACAAAAAGATACGACGTTGACGAGGTAATAATGACACTTTATCTCAATTTCAAATCCCGCACACAAACACAATGCATATTGACACGGTGTCTGTGTATACATCAGTTAGAAAGGATAAACTTTGTACAGAGCGTGCGAATGAGTATTTTAAGTGTCCACGCTTAAATCTATATTGAAGTTAGGGATTCGTCTTGTGGCATACGTGGTTATATTTCACAATAAAGGAAATCATTGTATACTAAGTTCTTATGGGTTGACATATATTTATCTATATCGTTTGCTACTTAAAGCCCTAGTTTCTGGTCACTTATTCTTCATCAAAACTCGTTCTGGCTGAGAAAACAACCTCTTATTTTAAGTAGGTGTATCAAAATAAATTAGACAGGTGTGTGTGTGTGTGTGTGTGTGTGTGTGTGTGTGTGTGTGTGTGTGTGTGTGTGTGTGTGTGTGTGTGTGTGTGTGTGTGTGTGTGTGTGTGTGTGTGTGTGTGTGTGTGTGTGTGTGTGTGTGTGTGTGTGTGTGTGTGTGTGTGTGTGTGTGTGTGTGTGTGTGTGTGTGTGTGTGTGTACGTGTGTGCGTGTGCGTGTGTGTGTTTGTGTGTGTGTGTGTGTGTTTGTGTGTGTATGTAGGTGTGTGCGTGTGTGTGTGT